>BQNB010088817.1:0-27563 GCA_026074375.1 Tanacetum coccineum | reverse complement strand
TGACCATATCATGTGAGAATATGGATTTAAAATTAATGATGTATGTGTGATTGATAGTATATATATACTGTTGTGTTTATACATATATGGTATACTTAACACTAGAAGTGATAAAAAGATGAACAAATCAACTAATGACATGTTGGAGTCAATATTTGACATGAACTTCATTAGTTATTCGGTATGGTTCTTGGAACTAAGATAACAAGTGTTTTGAAGTCAAAATCATTAAAAGGCTAATATACTTGAGATATATTCAACGTGGGGGATTCCGGCCCAGCTAGGATCCAATGGCATCTTTTTAAATCTATTTTAAATAGAGGTAAAGGTGTTGTTGATTTTGAATACTTAAAGAATATTGGGCATCTTATGTGTCTATTGACGTATATGTGACCTGATAACTAGATCAAGTAGATATACCAATAATTTAAGTGATGATCATTTGAATAGTATTACACGAGTACTATGATACTTACGATATTGCATTATGGAAGATTTTCGGCTGCTATCAAATGATAGAGTAATGCAAATACAGATTCTTGTATATAAGAATCTAGATCCACTAGAGCGTAAAGCGTTTACGCTAAGTGGGAAGCTATGTCTTAGAAATCTTAAAAGTAATTCAAATAGACGTTTATTGCTAAATCTATGATGAAATATGAATTTATTATTTGAGATAAATTTAGAGAATATGCGGGATGTTTACGTTAATTCGTAAAGGACATACCAAGATGGCGTAAACCGGTAACGGCCATGTTTATAAAGTGTGATAGTCAATTGAATTTGACAAAGCTCATATCACAATGTAAAACGGTAAGTCGAGACATATCCATCATAGACAGTGATTGATGCGACAACTACTCTCAACTAGAGATATCACGATTGACTACGTAAAGTCAATGGATAGCATCGCTGATCCGCTTATAAAAGGCCGACACAGAGAGTGAGTTATGTGGAGGAATGGGACTAAAACCCAAGAAAAGTTTATATGAAGGAAAACCTAACCCAGCTGACTGGAGATCCCAAGATCTGGGTTCAATAGGACAATCTAATTGTATAAACCGAGGAAGTCACTGTGAGGGGAGTAATCAACTCTCCATCCATCTAAGGGAGTTAGAAAACATCCTGGTCCATTCCTGTAACATTCAGTGACAGGATGGGAGGTTAAACATATGGCTTTAATGACTCAAGATGAAATCACAAAGCATAATGATTCAAGATGAAATCGCAAAACATATGTTTTTAATGATTCAAATTAAAATCACATATATAGGAGAGAAATGGGGTCGCTTCAAAGGGAAATGTGGGTGGCGCATTTCCTAAGAGCTCTTGCAGAACCAGGCTTGTGTTCATTACCATAACGAACACGACTATGAGGAGTTGACAGTGTCAGGAAGAGTCATGTGTGAACATATATTGTCGTCTACACAAACAGCTGACAGTTCAAAGACATCAAGTTCTACTGGCTGCTAGGAGGCTAAGTATATTTCACAAAGGAAGGTTAAAAGGGTAACACCTACCTATCCTATGCAAGACTCAACCATTGAAATTTTATTGGAATTTTGTAAGTTTCTACTCGATCTCTATTCATGTGGGAGATCGTTGGAAAATGTTAGTGAAAAATGAGTTTTTACAAAATTTGGACATAGATAATTATTAGTGAATATAATTATTAAGTTTAAGGCTCTATAATGAGTCATTATATGTCCAACACGGAGTTAGTGTGAATGAGATATCGAGTCTCGAAGAAGGGTAGTTGGAATAGAGAAAAATGGTTAAATGCCAATTATGAGTTTTGTTTGGAAATTGACAATTAAATTGGTTGTTATGATTTGTTTCAAAGGTTTATAATAACAAATCAATGAGTCATTAACTGACAATTGAACTGGCTGTTATGATTTGTTTCAAAGGTTTATAACTGTAAATTAATGAGTCATTAACTGACAATTAATTTGATGTTATGATTTGTTTCAAAGGTTTATAATAGCAAATTAATGAGTTATTAACCAATATTTGTAACACCCCTAAAAATGTGTCACAGTGAAAATATGTCCGGGGGCGTTACTTCATAATACACATCGCAAGGTACAAGAGAACGACATCTAAATGTGTCGTTTGCAAAGTAATCTCGTGGATTTTCTTGAAATTTTACATCACAATGAAAAACTTGAAAGCAATACAACGAGATTTGATCCTTTGTATGTAAGTAGAAATCTATGTATGAAATCTTTTAATTTTAGACTCCAATGCACATCAAGAAAGCCAAGCATCTAATTCACCTAAGAAAAACATACTTAAAAGGGTCAACATAAAGTTGGTGAGTTCATAGGTTTGTTTAAGTATAAATGTTGCACCAAAGATTTGCAAAGTGTGTATGACCATTTCAACCCTTATAATAGTCACAAAATTGCACGTATGAAAGCTGGACCGCAATTGTTCAAAGTATGCATGATAATTAAAACCATCACGAAATGTTTCAAGTATGTATTGCCCAATGAGTGATTACGATTACTCTAAGTTCATGAAACCGATGCACTATGTACCCATCGTATGTGTGTCCTCCAAGAACACCCGGGCAGTAATGAAAACCATATGTACCCATCGCAGGTGTCCGCTCCAAGAACACCCTGGCAGTATTGAATGTGTACCCCTCGCAGGTGTCCCCTCCAAGAACACCCGGGCAGTAATGAATATGTACCCCTCGCAGGTGTCGCCTCCAAGAACACCCGGGCATTTACTTGTAGTTATCCATTCAATCCGCTTAAGCTAATCCGTAATTATTTCAAAAGTAAAGTATGTATTTGTGACCAAAAATGAAGTCAAGTAATGTATCTCATAGCGAGCTATGTAAATGAGTGTGTAAACCAATTTGTAATCAACCATGTAAATGCATTTGCAAACAAGCATGTTCTCACCCAAAAAATTTATGTAAAACAAGTAAAACATGGGGCTATAAACTCACCTCGATGATGTAGAACGATTGGCAGAAATGCACATATTAAGCATAACACGAACGGAAACCAGAACGGCTAAACCAAGAAGTTGCGGTTTATCTTAACGGCTATGACCCACTAGCCTAGGATAATGTATTTGGGTTTTCAGATGGATAGTCACATCAACGCGACACGTTGATGAAAGATTTAGATTTCAAGTTGTAATAGTTTGGTGGTTGGTTAAATAAAATAAATCGAAAAGTAAACACAAAGTATGTAATATATTCCGTATATATTACATATGAAAAAATAAACAAGTATATAATTCATACAGTGAATTATATAACAAGGAAAACCAATCAAATAAATAATCGAGGTATATAATACTTTGCAAGTATTATATAAGACACGCGAGAAAATAATTGAAACAAAATATTTCGACACCAATTTAATTAATAGAAAGTTCTTGCATAAAAGTAAACACACGTTTTAAAGTTACGAATCATATAAACGATGTTTGTAAATCTTTTACAAAAGTTGTGATTTTTCCTTCTAGTCGGGAATTTATAAAATAATATTTTATAAATGGTTGTCTCGTTTGAAAAAGTATAGTTTTCGTTTGTTGTCGGGTTATTATAAAATTTCAATTAAACATCTTAAGACTTTATATTTTCGTCCTTTTACCGGGTTTCTAAAATAATAGAAATTATAGTGAAAATTACTAAGTATAGAAATTTAAATAATTTTCGACATGTCCTATTCGTTTGTACGTCGTTTCCCCACATTTATAAATTTTAATGTTTTCCCCTTTTTAATCAATCTGTGTTGCAAAATACTTCAATATATATACGACTTAAACAAATCAAACAAGTATAACCAAACACACCTTACGGCTGTTAAACAACGAATATAATAATTTACACATTTATTTAACCATTTACCACCATTAAATCCGGTTTTATATTTATGAAATCTTACGATATATTGATTAGTCGATTTATATAAACCAAACGCACCCTAACGGTTGTTTCGCAGCCAACCAAACACACCATCGTGGTGTTTCTGATCACCCAAACACACCCTTTGTGGTTTTCTGCTCACCCAAACACACCCTTACGGTGTTTCTGCTCACCCAAACAATACCCTTGCTGTTAAACAACCAACCAAACGCACCCCATGTGCGTTTCTAAGAAACCAAACGCACTCGTGGTGCTAAACCCAGATCCAAACGCACCCCTTTGGTGCCGAACCCAGACCCAAACGCACCCTTTGGTGCGGTTTCGGCTAAACCAACTCACCCTTCGTGGTGTTAAGAGAACCAAACGCACCCACGGTGCTATTTTGACTAAACCAAACGCACTCTATGCTGCTAAACAGCGAAACAAACACGCCCTATGTTGTTTTTAAACCAAACGCACCATTATGGGTTGATTTAACAACCAAACGCACCCTACTCGCTGTCACGCAGCCAACCAAACGTACCCTTTACGGGCTGCTGCTGAACCACCGAAACAAACACCCTTCGTGGTGTTTCTGTTAACCCACAACGCACCCCTTTCAGTGCTGAGACAAACCAAACACACCCTTTTTTGTGACAGATAAAACCAACGCACCCTTTTGGGTGCCTGAGAAACCCAACGCACCCTTGGTGGGCTGAGACGAGCCAAACGCACCCTTGGTGGTGATTCTGCCAAACCCAACGCACCCTGATGGTGGCTGAGCAGAACCAACGCACCCTTGTTGGTGTTGTTACAGCCAAACGCACCTTTGTGGTGTTGATAGAAGATGGTGGCGAGGTGGTGGTAAGGGTGGCTGCGGTGGAGATGGTGTTCGGTGGTGCGATGGCGGAGTGGTGATGATATTGTTGGTTCGGTGGTGCGGTGGTGGTGCGTGGCGTGATGATGTTGGTGATGGAAGCGGCGGCTGGTGGTGGGGTTTGGTGGAGGTGGTATTGACGAGGTGGTGGGGGTCGTTTGATGTTGGGGATGGTTGTGATGGTGCATAGTGGTGGATGGAGGTGATGAGGTGGTGGTGTGTGTCGGTGTGGTCGCCGGAGCATGGACGGAATCTCGCCGGAAGTTGGCGCCGGAAAAAGGGTAGGAGGGAGAATTATAAGTTGGAGGCTAGGGTTTGGGTCAAATATGAATGGTAACCCTAATGCTTTTGTATTTATAGTAGGAACTTTCAAAACAAAGTGCAAAATGTATAATACTTGAGGGGGAAATAGCGTAAATATTACTAGAGGGACCAAGAGTGTAATTTTTGATAATTAATGGTTCGGGACTCGTTTAAGCTAGTTAACGGACGATTCAAAACACAAAAGTTGCGCCATTGCGTTCCAAATGATTTTTTTTCCATGAGATTGAGTATTCACTCGACTATTATTGCATAAATGTGTTATAACATTTATTTAAAATGTTTATTATTTATTTGGGTATCACGAATAAACTTTATCCGTAAAATGAACTTTAACTTAAATATTCGCGTTTTTTAATAAACATTTTTGAAATAAAATGTTAAATACTTTATTAATTTTTTTTATCAAATAAATTATGATAATTAAATATAAATTTAATTATTTTGGGTCGCTACGCGTTGTTCTTGTTTTCAAATTTTTGCGAGGGTATTTCGGTCATTTTTTGCTTGTTTTCGGGTCTTGGGCAAAACTAAAAAGTTGTCCGGAATGTCGTTTTACATCAAATTGCTTTAGAGTCCGAGTCGTGAAAACGTGATTTAACGGGTCATTTTTTATAAGTCAACTTAGGAATAACATATATCCTCTCGTTTTCAAGTCAAATAATTTAAAAATAAATTTGCACATGAGAGATACGTAATAATAAATATGATTTATTATATAAATATGTTCTGAAAAATTACCGATAACGCGGTAATCGTTTTTATGTGACAATAAAAGATCAAAAGTCAAAAGTCAAGTCGGACCCGAAAAGTCAAAGGGTAAAATAGTCATTTAAAATTCTGAAAATTGCCAGTTGTTACGGTATCTACCCCTTAAAGAAATCTCGTCCCGAGATTTAATTTGTGTTAACCGATTGTGTGACCAAGAAAAGATTTAAGATTTAATAAACCAATTCTAAACAAGACGATGATAACTTTATTCAGCAAAATTCGATGTTTCGACACTTCTCAATATACCAAAAATTTTGGCTAGGTTTGACCAGGATATTTAATCCATCAAAATGGGTATCTAAAAAAAATCATTACATGTCTTATAACTGATGTAAACGCGTTATAAAGAAAGTCTCTTAATAGTTAAAGCATCGAAGGAGAAAGTGTAATCGCGTGAGTATGTCTATAAAATGTTTAAAATGTTTAAGGACAGAGTCTCGAATCTGATATCTGTAATGTTTGATGATTTACATCAAACAAGGCTTATGGATGTAAGTATTCAACTTACTTGGCAGTACTAGGATGTATCGTGACCTAAGTCTTCGTACTAGTGGCCCGAAATGAATAGTTCGACTAGATGTTTCGTCGATAGGTGTTTATCTGATTTAAGGGGGATTGCATTACCTATTGGATAAAGTTGTACAAGTTGGGACCGCTCCAGGACCCAACAACAGCAACCATAACGACAATAACTATAACAATTGGTGTTGGGATGCCGAGAGTGAGGACATTTCGAGAGACAATATCCCCAAAATAATGTTCAACGAATGGGAGGAGCTCGCGGGAGAGCTTATGCGATAGACGACAAAATATGGTACTCAGTTGTTAGTTCAAAGATGAATCAACTCCATTAGTTCAAGTGTGCACAAGTCGGTTAGCTCCACAAACAGTTCATGATCGTAAAGATTTGTAACGGCAAAAGTAATAACTTAAGAATGAGATAAGGTAGTTCAAGTGAGGCCTTAAGATTCTGCTGAGTGGTAAGACACGATTGTGTTTCTAGACCTTTTTAACGGATTCCGGTGATTGTCGGGTTCGAGTTCATACCCGTGTCATATTGGATACCATTAAGCCCACTCATTTATAATTCATAATTTGCATAAAGAAGCGTCTCAATTTATGTAAATAATGAATTGATAAACTTATGGTTCGGTGATTTACAATTTATTTATTTAAATGAAGAGGCGTCCCAATCCTTTCAAATAAAGAGATTATAAATCATCATACTTAATAATTTCCGATGCAATACGCGTACTCACATAACCTTCAAGGTGGTGGATGACATGACGATGCATGTGCTCTAATGAGTATGGGACGAGTGTTTAAAACTCGTCTTTAGAGAAAGGGAATAAAACAATCACGGGAAATCGACATAGTGTTCAAAATATTTGATGAGTACACGATTATAGTAAATAAGATAAAGGTCTTTATGAACGAGTCAACATAGCAATTATCATATCAATCCTCCTATTACAAGTCTCGCCCATACAAGACTTGTAATACTTAGATTCATACATAATCCCATGTAAACAGAACTGTGACGGGTTTTGTTAACATAGCAATTATCATATCAATCCTCATATTACAAGTCCCGCCCATACAAGACTTGTAATACTTAGATTCATACATAATTCCATGTAAACAAAATTATGACGGCTTTCGTGTAATACGATATTGTATAAAGTTATGAAAAAAAGAATTAAAAATACGCAAAGGTTTGTTATGGCTAATATACCTTACAAAAATGGAGGAATTTTATGTGTTTGCAGTGGCCTTTGTTGGTGTTTCTCATAGGTAGTGTCCAGGGACGTGGGTGGTTTTAAGGGAAAGTGGGGAACCTTGAAGTCCCAAAATAAGTTGATCTAAACAATCTAAGTTAAGTTGATTTAGTGGGTGGTTTCAAGGGGTGGGTTCAGGGCGTAGAATGTACACTCACTTTCTTTCTTCATTTATTTGTTACAGATGCTGGCGAGGGTGCTGGAACAAGTGGCATGAGGTCGCCAGGAAACAATGATCACAGCCGGATGTTGCCCAAAGGTAAATGGCGTTGCTAACACCACCTACATTCATGTTTTAAATTTGCAAAACATAGGATTTTCACATTCAAAAGTGTCTAATTCTTTTAGTCATTGTGTTGTACCTTTCTTTTTCCATTCAGAGTCATTACAAGATGGTTTTGTTCGTGCTTGAATTCTTATGAATATTTGCAGGCTATGTTTGTTGGATTTTGTATTATCGTTGGATGAGGATGTTGTTGTATATGCTTCACAAAAGGCTTTCAAATCATTAACGAATGTCTCAAAATCAATTTCTGAGCTTACTGCTTTGAAAGGTGTTGGTCAAATTTGTGTTTGTCTTTTTCTTTAAATATTGAAAAACTTGATACTTATCTGATGCCGCTTTACTTTCGGAAAATAAAAGGCAGGTTGGAGACGAATACTAACCAGAAGCTGCAATCGTTAATTAGTTTTGGTTCAGGTGCTATTTTCACACTGATAAATAAATAAAATTTAACAAAGTTGAAGATTAAATGGTGTTTATAATTTGAATTGATACATTAGTGGTTATTTATTTAGAATGTTACAAAATCTCACAAAATGTAGGTTAATTCGACATGTTTGAAGTCGTATTGGTACTGACCCATATGGGCCTGTAAATATAATCTGACCAGCTTTGACGTGTAACATGACACACCAGTTTCACCCGTTAGTGTACTTTGGATGCTCTTATAATCTTGATTTCTTAATCTGAAATAATCAACTATCTAAATCCATGATCATTTTATTAGAACGTCGAGTCAAAGTAGTACTTAATCTGCATTGCAAATCCTAATGTGTTACTTAAAAATTGGTGCGGGAAGAATTTCTTTTAGCAACCGTCTCAGCTCAAGACTGCACGAGACGAGATGGTAAAAAAACATGTTTGAACAGAAATTGTTGTATTCTCCAAATCTGTGTCATAGTCGTTGTAGCGGGAGTGGTACCACACCATCAGCAGGCCAGTCAACGGTGGTGGTGTTGCTTCCATTATAAGCCGGCTAAACAGAAGAAGATTAGATTGAGGTATGAAATCTAATTGCTACTCTATTTTTATCATTCGTAAATGTTTCAAGTATGTATTGCCCAATGAGTGATTACGATTACTCTAAGTTCATGAAATCGATGCACTATGTACCCATCATAGGTGTCCCCTCCAAGAACACCCGGGCAGTAATGAAAACCATATGTACCCATCGCAGGTGTCCCCTCTAAGAACACCCAGACAGTAATGAATATGTACCCCTCGTAGGTGTTCCCTCCAAGAACACCCAGGCAGTAATAAATTTGTACCCCTCATAGGTGTCCCCTCCAAGAACACCTGGGTATTTACTTGTAGTTATCCGTTCAATCCGCTTAAGCTAAACCGTAATCATTTCAAAAGTAAAGCCTGTATTTGTCACCAAAAATGAATTCAAGTAATGTATCTCATAGCGAGCTATGTAAATAAGTGTGCAAACCAATTTGTAATCAACCATGTAAATGCATTTGCAAACAAGCATGTTCTTACCCCAAAAGTATATGTAAAACAAGTAAAACATGGGGTTATAAACTCACCTCGATGATGTAGAACGATTGTAGAAATGCACATATTAAGCATAACACAGACGGAAACCAGAACGACTCGACCAAGAAGTTACGGTTTATCTTAATGGCTATGATCCACTAGCCTAGGATAATGTATTTGGGTTTGTGGACTAGATAAATGAAATTTCTAAAATTATAGCCTACGTTTGATTATCGGGTCTTCACGATTTAATAATTCTTAAGACATTTCAAGATAATAAATAAAGTAGATTTGTAAAAATTTTACTAAGCGTAGCAATTTATAAAAATTCGGCATGACCTATTCGTTTATTAACGTTTTCAATATTATACAAAAGTTAATTTTATTTTCACTCGAATTGATCAATCCGTGTTGCAAACCCAACACATCCTTAACATCTTGTATAACACAAAAAACGAAATAATAAATAAATTTGTATTTAACCAATTGACCACATTTAGATCGGTATAATATATAATTTAAATATGAATCTTTTTAAATTTTTCTATTATCCATCTTATATAAACCAACGCACCTTTGTGCGGTTAAACAACCAAACCACACCCTTGGTGACTTTTATTCTACTTAAACAAACGCGCCAAAAATGTGAACAACAAGCCCAAAACGCACCCTTTTGGTGCTATAACAGCCAACCCACACGCGCCTTAATCGGGTTGTTCTACGCGCTAAACACACTTATGTTTTCCTTTGCTAACCCAAACATCCCTTATGGTGTCTGTTAACCCAAACCCTAACGCACCCAAATCTTATCCACCTAGATCCAAACGTACCCTTGGTTGTCTTATAGCCAACCAAACATACCCTTTGTGGTGTTATAAACCAAAACGCACCCTTGTGGGTGGTTGGCAGCCAAAACAAACGCACCCTAGTTGTGTAAATGAAAACCAACGCATCCTTGTGTTGGCTGTGACGAACCAACGCACTCCTTCGGTGTTAAATAAACCACACGCACCCTGATGGTGCAACCCCAAAAGCCCCTTGTAGGTGCTTATTCTAACCCAACCTCAAACGCCCCCCTCATATGTGTCGAGACACCCCACCCCCAATCCCCCCCCCCCCCCACGAACGCAGCCTAATCGTGCTTCAAACAAAACCAACGCACCCTTGAGGTGCTTATGAACAAAACAAACGCACCCTATGGTGCTTGCTGGTGTGGTTGAGGTGCGACAGTGGTGGGGTGAAGGTGATGATGTTGGTGCGGCTGGTGGATGTAGTGGCGGCGTGAGGAGATGGTTGCGAAGATGGAAGATGATGGTGTTGGTGTTGATGATATATGGTTCGGTGTGGAGGTGGAGGTCGATCGTGGTGTGTCGGTTGTCGTGGCCGGATATTGGTGGCGGCGCCGAAAGTTTGGTCGGAAAGAGGAGAGGCGCCAGAAATGATATATAGAGGGGACGGAGAAGTGTGTATAAGTGTTTAGGTTTTTTTGAAAAAAAAACCCTAATAACCTATATATATGTGTATTAAAAGTTATAAAGAAAATGGCAAGTTAAATATAGTTTAGGGTAGAATTTATAAATGTTACCAGAGGGACCAAAAATGTAATTTTTGTTAATTACAGTTCGGTATCGGTTAGGCACTTACAAGGGGGGGGCTGATTAAAATACGAAACTTTGGTCGTTGGTTTCCCAAATAATTTTTCCAAAAAAATGAGTATCTTCTGACTATAATTTTATAAATCGTTTTATAAAAATTTATCCAAAAATGTTTTATTAATTTATTTGTGTACCACTGACAAACTTTGTCCGTAAAATGAACGTTAACTTGAATAATTGCGCTTTTAACAAACGTTTTTGAATAACATGATTAAATAATTTATTAAATTAATTTTATTTACTAAAAAGTGGGATAATTTAATATAACTAAAGTATCTTTCGTGACTGTACGCGTTGTACGCGGTTTTCAAAATTGCGAGATATCTTTCGTTTTCGATTCAATAAGTTGGAAAAGATTAAGCTGTAATAATGAGAGAAGGTAATAATAATATGATTTTATTATTTAAAGTATGTTTTCAAAAATTTTACCAGCTACGCGGTAATCGTTATTATGTGACCGTAAAAAGTCAAAAAGTCAAAAAGTCAAGTCCGACCCAAAATTTCAAGAGTAATAAGTAGTATTTAAAGTTTCGAAAATTGCCGTTGTTACACCAATCAATTCTTATATTTTGCATCAAGTATTATAAACAAAAAACAAATAATGTTTATGGTTAAAGGTAACGAAAAAAAAACTTTAAAAATGTTAAATAGGGGAGAATATTTTGAGACGGATGCAGTAAATGTATATACAAAGTTCGCAACAGCATGACCATGCCACTATTAATCTGTTCGGTCCGAACATCTCCTTCGAGGGTGGATCAGGAAATATCGATCATGTGTAGACCTCATATCAAAACTAACATCCCCAATATATCGAAAAGTACTTTTACGTGATGTTGCATCGCCATTTTACGGATGCGGCGCTGCAAAATTTATATCAATAAAAAGATTTTCGACTCAAATGTCGAATTCCATGCCACCTGCATTCAGCGTAATTGCATGATAGTAGCCCGGAAGGCAGAAAAAAAAGTACCCACAGAAACTTTTACTTATCGTGGGACAAATTAAATTAGATTGTGGGGTAAATATATTCTTGCGTTTTACGTATTTCGCAAAGAAAAAATGATCCGGATCTTACATAAGATCTTTGCAAGCTCAAGATTTAATAGGATTCTGATCTTGATCATATCATCTTAAGATCTACTCCGATCCGATTTTGCATTTCTCGAAACACAAACTAAAAAAACTACAAATTTATTGGTTGTGGAGCTTGTTATATTTCTTAACATTCATAATCATAATTTATTGACAACATATTTGTGTAACATGTATATAATTTTATGTTTGTAATATATAATTATTTGTAAAATTTTATAATATTACAAAAACTATTAAGATAATAACATTATAGTAGAATCTTAAGATCTCGATCCTGTCTTACGATCTCGATCTTACAAAGACGAAAACGATACTGAGTACGATCCCGATCTTGAAAACCTTGGTAAAAGTGTTTTGAATGAAGTAATGATGAGATAGGATTAGTATTTGCGGGTAGTGTGGTTTAGGCTGTTTGTGGGTATGAGGTAGTTTTTGCACTTAAGTTCTATATGTGACTTTAGTAGTCTTTCCACTAACGTTTTAGGTATAGGGTTCCATAGCTTGTTGTCGTTAGGCTTTTAGCGTTTAGTAGCCTCTCATATGCTTCTTCCTTTGCTCCTAGACGTAGGTTCCCTTTGCGTTGTCTTGCTTAGATCTTCGTGCTCCCTTTTTAGGTGCCTTTACCCTTTTGTGTTTTTGCGTTTATGCTTTAATTATGCATGTTTGTCTATGCTTTTATGCATTTGCCTTTTTTGTGTTTGTCTATGCTTGTGTCTCTCTTTACCACATTTTTTTCTTTATCCCGTGTTTTTGCTTGCGTGTTATATGCTCCTTATGCTTCTTTGTCTTATGCATGTTTTGGTTCTTTTGGTGCATTGCGTTTGTTTGCCATTATGCAATATTTTGCTTCTTTCTCCCGTATTGTTTTTTGTCTTTTGGCCGGATATTGTTATTTATGTTATGTATGCTTTGATTGCTTCTTTTGTCATGTGTCTTTTACTTTCTTATCCTCATTTGCTTTGTTTTCTTTGCTTTATCATGCTTTTTAATTTTTGGATGTCGTATTGCTCTCTTTTCTTTCTTTTAGCCAGAAATTACAAATGTAGTTTTTCATAAGATTAGCTTTGCAATCCAAAAAATGCTAACGGTATAACTTGTGCTAGTTTTCTTTCAACAATAGTAATAATAAATAATCATAATCAAACAAAATAAAGCTTTTAAAAAACTAGTTCTTGTCACAATCGGCACTTGCCAAACGAGGTCCCACCCAAAAATCTAAAGTTAAATTAAGTTACAAGCGAAAACTTTTTTATATTGTAGTCAACAACTACATCACAAAACGATGTTCAAAAGTTATATGTAAGGTTTTATGGTTCGCATGCCAATAAGTATAAGAATTAACAATAACATCATTATATTTATGTCTAAATGCTATGACCTTATATATGTAAAGTAAATAAATAAGAGACAACAATATCAACAATATTAAAACATGAGGGATAATCAAATCAGCAATTAAACAATTAACATATAATCTTTATCTATTTCTACATTATAAAAAGAAAATTCATACATTCTTGAATGGTTGAATGTTGTGCTTTTCCTCTACTCTCTATTATATATAAACCAATTATCATAAGGAAACTTTGAAAAAACTTCCGCCAATTAATTTAAAACTCTAACAAAAAAAGAAGGGTCCACGCAACTTAATTCAATCACAATCACAAAGAAAGTCACAAAGTTTCTCTATAAGGCTGCCCACTATGGCAGTCGGTCTCGACCTACACTTTCCGGTGCCACATCAGCTTTCTCTCTCCAGCGACCTACATGCGACCTTTTGCCACTATAAGGCGACCTTCATTTTTTAACAACAAATTTTTTATTTCATTAATAATAAAAAAACATTACATAAATAATAAAAAACATTACATTATAATAAAAACATTACATAGTAATGAATTTTAAACATACAAAAAAAGTTAAAATAAAACATTTAAATACATTTACAAATATTTGCCTACATATATTATTATTTTACATTTTCACCAATTTTATATCGTGTCATTCCCCTCTTATTAATGTATTTCAAAGAATTAGTGCCTACCCATATTCTTTCTTTTCCTATATTTCTTTTTTCTTTCCTTCTTCTCCACTTATTCTTCCCCACCATTTTCTAGCAAACTTCCCAAAACTCACATACACATATATACATATACAGAGAAAAAGAAAAAGAAACACAACAGACACTAAACATAACCACACGAGCCTCGTCGTGCCTGCGACTAAAAGGGTATTCGGTCTCCGCGACCTAAGAGGCGACCGAGTCACCACTACGGGGGCGACCGACGGAGACCGATGGCGACCGAGTCGGTCGTCCGCCCGTAGTGGGTAGCCTTAGTTTTTGAACCAAAGCTTCAACTTCAGAGTCGGTATGTGAAAGCGAACAAGCCATTTAAAAAAGTGGATGAAAGTGTATATAAGTGTATATAAAATGGTAAAATAAGTGGGTATTTATAGTGTTAAGGGGTTTGAAATTTTAAAGATAAATTTTTTTTTTAATAAAAGTTGAAAATGAACAAATTTTTATTGATATGTATCGGTCGATATTTGTCGTTCCGGTCGATATTTGTCGTTCCGACGACCTCAAGAATTTCGATCTTTCCGTTACGCCCTGGTCGCGACCGACAACCCCACTATGGGGGCGACCGACTTCGATTGACGGCGACCGAGTCGGTCGTCCGGCCCATAGTGGGCAGCCTAAACTAAAAGTCTACTAATGTTTCAAAGTGAATTTCCGATGCTATGCGCGGGTGTTCGTCTAGTCACATATAAAGGAAAAAGCTTCAATTCTTGAATTTTCAACACTTGAATTTTCAACTTTTATTAATTTTCAAATTTTATTTTCAACACTTGAATTTTCAACTTTTATTTTAGGTCAATTCGGTCTTTAATCGACCCGGTCGAGTCAATGGGTTACCGGTTCGATCACCGAGTCAACCCGCTCGGTCGAGTCACCGGGTTACCGGTTCAACCGGTTCGATCACCGGGTCAACCCGGTCTTCCACAAATGTTGAAAAACTTTAAAAATAGAAGGTCTTTAATAATTTCGGTAGGAAAAGGAAGGTGGGTTACCGGTTCGACCCCAGGTTAGTCAAAACCCGGTCTCTAATCGACCCGGACTCACCGGGTTACCAGTTCAACCGGTTCGATCACCAGGTCAACCCGGTTTTCCACAAAAATAAATTTATATATATTTGGAATGATAAAAAAAAGTGTGTGCATGTGTGTGTATATGGTAGGGTTATGATAAAAAGATGTTTATAATAAAAAGGGTAAGATGACATCCTAGCCATTGGATCAAATGATGTAGATCAAAAACAAGCGGTGGCTTTTTTGTAAATATGTTAAACTTCAAGGTCAATTCTATAATAGTGCAAAATAGAAAGAAAAAAAACCATCGTCACTAATCATCCGATCAAAACCATATTCCTTCTTCCATTTTCCCCAAATTCACACGCTTTTCGCTCTAAATTCACACACACTTTTCACAACTAATTTTCATGACAAATTAGTTTCACACATTAATTTCTGTCAAATCGATCTTGCATCAAAACGATTGTCAAGTACGAAGCTACATCATTTAAAATTCTTGTGAGTTGATCTACGATGCCTTAAATTGTTACTGCACTTTTTATTAGTTTTATTTTACTATAATTAGTGTGTTTTTATTTTTTAGTTTAATTTGAAAAATTAATAGACTTATTGAGGCAGTATGTTATTTAAATACTGATGCAGTAGCTTAATATTTGAATGAATAATGCAGTTGGAGTAAAGCTGTGATAAGTAGTTATTTGTTGCATATTAGGTTCGATTAGGAGACGCGCAGGGTGTATTGATTGTTAAAAGTGTTTGTGTTTAATTTTGTATGCATGATGCATTTGTTTTAGAGCAGTTAGGTGTTCATTTATGGCACATAAGGTTCGACTAGGTAATGCATAGGGTGTATTACTTGTCGAAAAGTGGATGTGTGTGTATGTGTATGCATGATGTAGTTTTTGTAAAGCAGTGATGTAATAGATGCTCATTTATGGCTCATACGGTTCGGTTAGGTCTCGCATATTGCTTTTTTACTTGTCTAAACGTGGTTGCGTGTTTGAATGCATGATGCAATTGATATCTATCCGACAGTTATTAGTTACATTGTTAGTATATTTACTTTTACTAGTTACTTGTTTGGATTACCGTATATCTCTATAGATAGACTATGAAAGGTTGCTTTTCTTTTCATTCCATCACGAAAATGGAACACGAGCTTATAGTATAGTCGGCCTAAAATATTTGTAATTCTTAAGGTACGTTTGGTTGATGATTTTTTCTATGGGTTAAGGCATGATGGTAGAATTTTCTTGTTTGGTATGTATAAGTGGGACCATAATGTAGGACTCAAATGCTTAATATTTGCCTTCTCTCAACCTGGGCCAAAGTATCTGGTTTATAAAAGTAGTGTCTGTAAATCATGTCATTTTTTATATAATGAATCTATCTGATCACAGGTGCAGTATTCATACTGTAATCATTGATCCTCACGGAATCAGAGGTTAATGTAACCGACCAGATTGAGTATCGTCTATACTCGGTCCCTTCAAAATATAAAACCTTTGTGTGTTCACAAAATGTTTTTTCTAGAACACATTAAGTGGATTTGACATAACAAAATGTTTTTGTTGGTGACTAAATTGTTCTATCATGGCGAATGACGACTCAAAGTAACCGATGCAAGACATGTGCTCATATCCATACCACAGTATCTGAAGTAATCAAGAAAGCTTACTTTCAAAAGCTTCCGCATAATCTCTGAAAATCAATGTCTTCTTCAAATGCAAAAGTTCAAATGACGGGAAGAAGATAAATCATCAAAGCTTTCAAAGATTCCAACAGATATGAGCATGTGAGACTAAAGATCAGCGTATGGCAAAGTCAAAGCGAAAGAAGATCACAAAGTAATTCAGAGAAGAAAAGCTTAAACAAGTCAAAGATCAAGATCAAGTCATCACATCTAGTTCTGAAGATCATGATCAAGGTGTTAAAGATTGAATTACCAAAGCACATCAAGTGAAGTACCCTATCAACAACGAGCTAAAGAGACAAGCACGAGTGAGCTAACTTCTCATGACCTCATCTAGGGGGAGATTGTTAGGATCACATAAATGGACCCGAACAAAGAAGCTTCGGTCACTCGAAGATGCAAGACAAAAGTCTAGCTCGAAAGACAATGTTAATTGATGTTTATTATGTATACGGGCCAAGATGTAAAAAGCCCAAAAAGAAAGCCCTCAAAGGCAAATCCTAGTTAGTATAAATACACCTAGTTTAGTCAAAATTAGGTTAGCTACTTCATTATCATTTTTCATCTTAGGGGTTTGTAGCAACTTTTGTTTCATTTTCAATCAAAAAAGTTCTTTAATGTTTAATCTTTCTTTTTGCCATTGATCTTGTGATTTCATCCATGGAATGATCTAGGGATCCTACAATTGGTATCAGAGCCTACAAGATTGATGTATTGATTTGGTTTTATTTTTTTGTTGTTATTGATTTCGAAAAAAAAGGGGTTAGATTGTTTTTGATTATTTGTTTGTTTTTTATTCTTGATTCAAAGATTTTTAAAGGTCCACGTGTCACTCGATGAACGGTTGATCAAACCCTGCACACGTCTGCGATCCGAGGTGGGAGACTTCAGCCAAGATAGGCACAATGATTGGGTAAAAATTATATTATTTTGCCCTTAGGGGACTCCTATCTAAAGCAATCTGCTCCCCTACATTTGGAGACATTAGGATTTTTTTAGTTTTAGCTTTACTTTATTCACTTTATTAGCTTATTAATGTTTTAGATTTAGCTTATTTTATTCTGGCTTATTGTTAACTTAGCTAAATATTCCGACAGCTTATTGGAAATATTGTATCAAGTAATGGTTTGAGCTTATTGGAAATCCCTGGTTTGCTTTTAATAATTTTGTGCTTATTAGTTTCCGTCTACTATTCGCTTATGTGCTTATGAAATAAGCTATTCTCATGAGCTTATTTCCTTAGCTTATTCGTTCCAAAACTCCTTAAAAGCTTTAAGATAGTCTCCTATAAGCTCTCTTAAGCTTATTCGATTCAATCTTATAAGTTTTCAAAGACTTTTGTTAGATAAGTCTAGAATATTAACAATCTAGCTTATTATTCGATCTTATATGCTTTAGAATTCTTAAATGTTTCTTCCCATCAGATTTAATAAGCTCCAACATGCTTATTTTGATTGTTAATTGAGCCTATATGTTTAGATCGACTTTTATTCCGTGTAGCATATTTTGTTTGAAAAGTGTGCGATTCTAAACTAGTGATTAACGAATATTCAATAAGGCTATTTTGTGATATTTAGTATCAGCTTATTGGTTCGTATAAAAGCTTATTATGTCTCCTTCTATCATTTAATGTATAAGATCCTTGTTTTAGCTTAATAAATCTCTTTAGTTTGTAAGGATAAAAATTTCTAGTTACTTATTGGACTCTCGTGCTTAATAAGATGTTTCGTAATTTCTTATGTGCTTTAAATCAGTTTCGTGATTACTGATTTTTGATGTTACTCTAATTTAAAATGTTGAGGCTTATTGGTGGATTCAGTAAATTTTTTGGTTTACACTGGTTCTTAAATTCCACTTTAAGGCCTTCGTTTGGCGTTTTGGTTTTTGTATTGTTACTCGGATGATAAGACAAAGCCCAACTGTTTTGACTAAAATTCGGTAATAAGATTGTTTGGGCCACTCTTGGTTTGTTGGGCCACATTTGAGTTGTTTGGGTTTTGTTTGGATTTAGATTGGGCCTGTGCTTAGATCGAATGTAGGGAGAATAGAAAACTAATATTGTGGCATTAACAAGTATTGTAAACTGTTATAATTTTAACAGTTTGTTGTTTTGTGTTTTGACTTTGGTACCGGTCAACTCATGAGGCGTGGAGCTTAAGGGTTTAATAAGCTAGATAGAATTTAAATATTTTCTTTAGCTTATTAAATCGGGTGTTATCGTTTATTTTTGGCTCTTCATTTCGGTTCAATTTTCTATCCTATTTTAATTCATTAGTATAGAGTTATTAGTATAAAATGTTTAGCTTTGCTTATTTGATCGTTATGCTTAGTGAGTAGTTTATTAGTACTTGTTAAGTGATATTGTGAATTGGGAATTAAGTGTGGATTTGAAAAAAGGTTTAGATGATTAATAGTCTTCGATTATTTAGATTTGTAGATTAAATGTTTTAAAGGGCAAAATCCAGAAAAATAGTCAAACTACACATCTAGTAATTAATATCTTTTAAAGAGATTTTTGTCAAAATAAACCAACGTTGTGAGATAATTATCTTTTCTAAGGAAATTGATTCGTTAATAAACCTTAATTCACACTTAAAGAACTTTTCACGTCACTTAGCAAGCATATTCGTCTTATAAATCTTTTTAGATCATTTTAGCATAATTCTCGTAGTTTAATTGATTAGTATAATTCTAGTATTATTTTTAGTATAATTTTTAGTATTAAAAAAATAGTTTTCTAAAAGTAGTTTAAATTCTAAAACCAAAAATCTTAAAAGATAATCAAGCATTTTACTTCAAAACATAAGCGTGGTTTTCAATTCAAATCTCAACGTGGACTTCGACTTCGGAAGAATAATATTTACTTTACCTAAAGTGATTATTATTTCTAACGGATCATCTTCTTCATCTTTCCTATATTCCAACAACTGATCTGATGATATCATGTGATTTTAATTTGACTAAACAACTATTACAAAACATATTTCAAGGTTTAATAAACCACATGTATCTAGTAAATCGAATTGGAGTTCGAAATTCAACATACTTGGGGATTAAAGCATTAATTAATGAATACAAAACATATTGAAAATTTCGAAATAGACCGAACCTGATTGTGCGATCACTTTAGCATATTTTGATTGATTTGAATTAGTAGTTGATGGGTTTATTGCTTAGGATACCGAATTGTATGAATATATTGTAGTGTGGAGATGACAGTGATTTTAGGTGTGATTCGGTAGTGAAGCGTTTTTTTGGTTGAACAACTGATTTGGATTTCAAATTGGTATCCTCTCATAAAACCCAGGGCGTGATTTGTGGAATTGATATGCCTTATTTTTGAAATTGATTTGTATTTTGAATGTGCCGAATTCTTTCCCTACAAGTAATTATTTCGGTTTTGAATTCAAAATTACATAATAAGGTGCCTATAGATATGGTTTGAAAGAATTAACACAAATTGTGAAATGCTCTAGTGGTTGGAGATGTTATCTCCGGGCCATAGCAAACCGAGTCGAACTTGGCATTACATTTTTAAACACTTGCATACGAATTTATTTGCAGTAATTACACTCAAGCATACGTTGGATAAATAAATGCATAGGTGGCTTTCATGGCTTCCTATAGGATTAAAAAAAGCTTAGGTGTCCTTTAAAAGGTGGTGATGTGGATTAAAAAAAAAAAAAATAGTGATGAGATGGCCATTCTTTGATTATAATGTGGCAATTTAAGTTGCATGAATTAATGTGGGAAGGTGCGTATAAATGGTTACGACTCGGTGGAACATTCACAAAGGTAAAGATATCCCTTCAATCTATGTCCTCTATCTAGACGGGTGTTGAATCTTCCGAAACATTTGGTTACTTAATTGTTAGTGTTGTTTAGAGCTATTTTTCGGAGGGATTGTATTGGTGGATTGAGTTACATGGAGCTTGATTCTTTTGATGAGTGGAATATCTTGGATAACAAATTTACGGCCCCCCCTTTATGCCTTCTAAGCATAAAAGATTATTAGAAGGGGTGTGTTAGGTCTATGGTGGTTTCATTTGGGATTTTCGGAATAAATATATTTTTTGGGCCGTTTGTATCCTTCTTCCAGCGAATATTTTTGATTCTAGTGCTCTCGTCTTTCTTGGTGTGTTATAGATGTAAAGCTACGTTTTAGTTGGGTGTATGGTTAAAAATCCCACCTTGTGTCCTTGTAATGTTCCTAGCTCTTGCTAGTGTTTTCTTTTAAATAAAATTCGCCTTTCAAAAAAAAATTTAAGTTGCATGATGTGGCATTGTTTTATCATGTAATAAATGTAAAGATACGTATGTTAAATACATATATAATATATATAATATATATATATATATATATATATATATATATATATATATATATATATATAAATATATATATAATAAATATAAATATATAATAACAAGAATTATCTCAAAAATATCAATAATAAGAATTCCGTAAGGCTTTTAAAAGGAAATTACTTTTACCCAAAGTGAAATCCTTAAAAACCTTCTCGGGTCGTGTCCCGACGAGGTGCGAATTTGAAAATCAAGATAACGTTTGTGGAACAATGCTTTAATATCACAAATTGGGTTTGGTTTTCTATTTCTACAAATAAATTGCACAAACAAGTAAAGGCACGCTAAAGACGAAAGCAAATAAGGCTAAAACACTAAAAACGATAACGGGACTAAAAACCCGTTCTTTAAAAACTCAATTTCTAAAATTTTAACCCTACAAATAAAATTTTAGTTTTTAACAAACCTAAATGATAAAAGAAAATTTTAGAAAAAAGAATTATATTTTTTGACTTTTATATTTTTTATTATGAATTAAAAACAGTTTTAGACTAAATTAAATATTAAAAATATTAAACTAATAAAAAAAATCCGGAAAATTCAGGGAAACTGCTTTATACTATGAAGAATCAAAGAAAAATAAAAACTTTGAAAAACAGCTTATAAATAAGCTGTAAATAAGCCCAAATGGGCTGAAAGCTTAAAGAGCCAAAAAGAGTTTAAGTAATTAAATGGTGCAAGTTAAAACGGAAAAGACCCAAGGGCACGTTTGGTAGCAGAGGTGTGTGTTAAAACGTTGGTTGAGGGTGGTAGAGGTCCAAGGTTCGAGCCTTGGCTCACCTTGGGCTTCCCACTTTCCCAATGTTTTTATTTTTGCAAAATTTTTTTTACAAACTTATTTAAAAGCTCAAAATAATAACTTTTTGTGAAAACACTTTTTTATTAAAAGCTCAAATAAGCCAGAAATAAGCTCTTAAAAGTTGACAGATTACTTTTTTACACTAAGTGATAAAAGGCTAAACTGTTGGCTTTTAAAAACTTAATAAGCTAAAAGAAAAAGGCAAATAAGCTAATTACAGACTATAAGCTACACCTAATGAGCACTAGGGAACACAAATAAGCAAATAAGATAAGCTAAACTAAGCTTAAAAATGACAGAATTACCCTAAGGCTTTTATACTTAACATTTCTAAGCTAAAAGTGATAATAAGCTTAAATAAGCTCTAACCTAAGTTAAATAAACTAAAAGGGATTAAATCTAACCTAATAAGCAGGACTAAACCTAAATAAAGCAACTCCAATAAGCCAATAAGCTCAGAAAAGCAAATAAGCTTTTGGCCAAGATTTTTGACTAAACAGCCTAAGGGGGCACTTTCTAGCTTATTTTTAAGCTAGTTAGTGGATCCTTATGGCCTAATGGCTTATAGCACTGAAAAGCTTGTCCAACAAGCTATCTAAATCATCAAAGAAAAGAGAGTTTGAAACACAATTAAGCTGTTTAAAAGGCTTATGAAAATGGCTGTGACACTCAGTGTTTGGTTTTTGTAAAGACAAAAAGGGCTTATTGCAGTCCTATTTTAAGCTAGTAAATAAGCTTTAAAAACTAAATTAAGCTAAAACATATTAAGCCCTATACCTAATGAACACTTAAGACTAACAATAAGCTAATGAAATAAGCTGGAAAGCAATTGAAAAAGAGGTCAGTACATACTGACCATAATCAGTATGTACTGACTTGGTTTTTTGAAAGTTGGTGATTTTAAGCCCTAAAATTAAGCTAGATTAAGCTAATTAAAATCCTCAAAAAGTAAAAACAGATCAAGCATTATACCTAATAAGCCTATACTATCAATTTCAGACCTTCAAACACACTTAATCTACCCTAAATTTTCTTATGAAATCATAGGACCCTTCTGAACTTTTAAAAACGGGGACTATTGTGTCTTTCGCGGGATTTTACAAAATCAATAGAAAACCGTGAATGTTAATTGATTTGGATTAAGGTTTGTTTGTTGTGAATTGAATGTCTTGAAAATTCAAAAACTTAAACTGACATATTTCGCTTGCAGGTATGCATGTTTCGCTTGGCTTGAAAGAAAAATTGCATATTTCGCTTTGTTTGGAAATTACGTATTTCGCTTCAAAATTTAAACATTTTGCTTGAAAATTGAAACTGTGTATTTCGCTTGAATTGAAACATATTTCGCTTGTACTCAGTCTTGCATGTTTCGCTTGAACTTAAAACATATTTCGCTTGAATTGAGAATTGCATGTTTCGCTTGAACTCTAAACTTATTTCGCTTGAATAGAAAACTGCATATTTCACTTGACTTAAAATTGCATGTTTCGCTTAAACTAAACCTGCATATTTCGCTTAGACTAAACCTGCATATTTCGCTCAACCTGTTAACATATTCCGCTTGATGTCATTTTTGAGTGAGGACCACTTTTACTAGAAAACAAGGTGTCCTTGTCTTATGAAGCTTAATTTGTGGATCTTGGTCCCCTCTTTTTGACCGGTTGTGAGCACAAAAAATAAGCAAAACTCAAATAAGCTCCGAAATTAAGCCACAAAATAAGCTTGAATAAGCCGAAATAAGCTCGAAGTAAGCTCGAAAATAAGCTTGAAATTTAGCAAATGGAAAGACGAAGCAACAAGATTAGTACCACTAGATGATTTAGACCAAGTGTTGCAAGGATTAAACAAGCAAACCAAACCAATAAACCCAAAAAAATTTGAGCCGTGAGCTTATTTTGAAAATAAGCCACGAAATTTTGAGCTTATTACGAAAAATGAACCACAAGAAGGTGTAGATCGAGTAGAGCAAGAGATAGATGAGAAAAAGCAAACCAATAATCCCAAAAAAAATCAACGTGTGCTTATTTGGTAAAATAAGCCACGAAAATATGATTTAGAACTTATTAAACCACAAAACAACCACTATCTACCCGAGGCTCTTGATACCAAATGTCGAGAACCAAGAAAACCACTTCACTTCATAATTAAGAACAAGAAATTAAGATTGGGAGATAAGAAGAAATGTAGAGAGAGAAAGTAGAGCAAGAGTTGAGAGAAATGAGAAGATTACTTGCAAAATGAAATTCTTACAAATGACCAACCCTCCTCACTTTGCTTGAGGAGTTGTATTTATTCCTAAACTAAAAGGCTTGCATGCCTTTAGTATTTCTACGGGCCGGGCTTGGGTTTACTTGGGCTTTCGCCCGATACACGTGACCGGTTAGCTTACATTTAAGAGCCCGTTTACCCGTCTAGCCTATTACAACATATATTAATTAATGACCGAGACCTAATATAATAAATGAACGAACTTCCTTGTTTGACTCAATATTTTGAGGCTAACAGTTTGTTTTTAAATCGTAAACGTTAAGTTAAATCGCGTAAGCTAAAAATAATCATTCAATGTAAACGGGCATCAAACAATTAAATGTTTACATCAAGCAAGTGTTAAGTAATTATTTTGAGTATAATTATTAACTTTGTTCATTTTATTTTTATTGGTTGCGTAAAGTGTTTACGTTTCGCGATAAAATACGTTTAGGCATACCCGGAACCACCAAAACTTTTCTACGCTTCAACAAATACCCACGATTATACCCAATACTCAAAAATTACAAAAATATATCATACATATACATATAAAACCGGATATGTAATGAAAGATACAAAAATATCTAGTTTGAAAACATTTCTCCTTGTTTTCATGGGATGTTCTCAACATTTAGGAACCATGGCTTATTTTTCTTACTTGCTTCAATAGTAAACTTGACCAAAGACCTCCTTAAGACCCTCCTTGTGTTCTTTGACTAGACCTATGGTCTTATAAGTCACATACACTAGTAAGTAACATACACACTCTTATAACACTTAACAAAAACCAACTCAATCTCTCTTTTCTCTTCTCTTTGGCTACGGCAAACAAACACCCCTTAAATAAATCCATAACTTTGATTTTCTAAGACCATACAAGTATTCCTACATCATATTTAAGGTATACTAAGAAGGGTTGAAGGTTTGGTTAATCATTTTCAAGGTTTAAGCAAGGAAAAGCAAGATTAGGGTTTTGTGGTTGATTAGGGTTTTCTTGGTTGTGAAAGCTAGGGTTTATAATCTAAACAAGGGTTTGGATTTTGTTGGTCATCATATTACATCATACTAAGGTTATCTAAAAGCCCTTAACTTTTCATTTTCATGATTTTATGTGTATATGATGCTTATATAGTTAATCACCATTTAGGGAATGTTTTAACATGTAAAATGAAATTTTACTTGTATTTATGGTTTTGTACACTTACATATGCTGTCTTATTGGTAATATCATGTTATAATGGAAATATAAGTGTTGTACCATTATGGTTTATGTATATAAAGTATATATATATAAACTAGTTGTTATAAAAAAAAGTTACTTATACATATCATGAGCAAATGAGTATGTGAACTTGTGATCTTTTTATCTTGAACAAAATATGGGATAATCATGGACTAGGGACCCTAGGTGTGTAAGACATGTGAAGTTGAGAGTTGTAATGGACTTGTAACAAGATGATTAAACTAAAAGGTACAAAAACTAGGTTAAAACATGTTTTTATGAAAAACATCCAAACTTTCTATTTTAATTCGACACATGACCTATTCATTTTATATTTTTATGAAATAGTACGTCTCATGACGATTCCAAAAAGGTTAGAAACTCGAAAAATGGATTAATAACGAAAAAGATACTTAGTTTACTAGTTATACGCGTTATAAAAGAGACTTTATAAAAACAAGTTATCAAATACTTCTGAAATAAAAGGTTTATTATTTTTAACAGATCCTACATATTTTTATAATTCCAAAAAAATAAGAATCATGATTTTTCAATCGATAACGAAGGACTTATGAATTACGTGAGTTTATACACTTAAATGTATAAAAATACTTTTTTAAAAGTTACTGTTCATCAGGAACATTTATTTTTAGAAAACATCAAAAATAAATATAACTTTCAATTACAAAGACGTGCTCGAAAGAATCGCTAAAAACGGAGCTATAACGAATAAAATACGACATTTACGGGTTTTACGACAACTAAAACTATAAAAATAACTTTATAACTGGTGTGAACAGTAAAAAGTACTGTTCACCAGAGGACATGAAATACAAAAATGTCATAAATTGATACGTCGTCTTAATACGAAAGCGTGGACATAAGAAACGTAAGAAACGGGCTTAAAACGATAAAGTTACGTCATTTTTACTAATAAAATATTTATAAATACGATTTCACAAGCGCAATTAGATGGTGATGTAGCTATATAGAATTGTATATGGTAGAAGTTATTCAACGTGCTTATTACTTATACGACCTATATTGGATTAGGTTGCACTCGATCATTAGCGTGACGCATTTTCTGTGATATATTTGATATTCATTCACTCAAGGTGAGTTCATAGCCCCACGTTTTACATGATTTTGTTTTACAAGTTTTTGGGGTGAGAAACATTCATTGTTTTACAATTGGACACAAGTGGATGCTTTTACTTTATGATTACGTGTTGCCTAAGTAGCGATAACCCTAGTTGAGCCCATTATCATGAACTGTCAATTACTGGATTGTGAGCGCGAATGTTATGAATAGATCTATTGGGATTGACATCCCCGTTTGGGTGATTAGCTATCACTGGACAAACGAACGTATACCATGTCGAACATAGGATGTTGCGGGTTAGAACATCAACATGGGCAATGTAGGCAATTTATATTGTATTCATTCATGTCGAACTTCAGTGTTATGAGCTTAGGGCAACGTAATTACATTTATATGATGTCTGCATCTGTTGCATTATCATACACTTAAGAAATCTTATAGTCCTACAATATAAAATTTATCAAACCTATGAATTCACCAACATTATTGTTGACGTTTTAAAGCAATGTTTTTCAGGAGGTCAATAAGCACGAGGTGCAAGGGATACATTGGTGGTTTTGATTTGGATATCATGCATTAAAGATTTTGTCGCATTACATTTTGTATATCTGTTATTGGCTAGAAATCTTTGTATTTTGAACAAGTGAACAAGTGAAGCTTCGGGCTTATGTAACAAATACTTTGTCAAATCCAATGTATCGGTTTTAAACAAATTTTTGGTTGTTCTATATATATCTTGTGTTATTGATCATTGAAGTAACATGCCCGGACTCTTATTCCGTTGCGACCCAATTTGGGGGTGTTACATAAGTAATTCCTGTAACACAGGTAAAAATATCAGCAGGATTTGCTTTAAATAAAGTTAAAAAAATTTAGCACGAAAATCAAATAGGAAAACCAAGA
>BQNB010088816.1:0-14346 GCA_026074375.1 Tanacetum coccineum | reverse complement strand
AAACTTGAGTAAAATTTATTTTTTTATTGTAAACCCTAAACCCTAAATCCTAAACCCTAAATCCTTAAACCTAAACCCTAAACCCTAAACCAAAAACCCTAAAATGTAAACCCTAAACCCTAAACCCAAAACCCTAAACACTAAACCCTAATCCATAAACCTTCATAGTTAAAAAAAGAGTTTTTTTGGTGGGAAAACATGAGTAAAATTTAATTTTTATTGTAATGCCTAGACCCTAAACCGTAAATCATAAACCCTAAACCCTAAAGCATAAACCCTAAACCCTAAACCCAACCCTAAACATTCATAGTAAAAAAAGAGTTTTTTTGGCGGGAAAACTTGAATAAAATTTAACTTTTATAGTAAACCTTAAACCCTAAACGCAAAATCCTAAACCCTAAACCCTAAACCCTAAGCCTTAAACCCTAAACACTAAACCTTTTTACATAAACCCTAAACCTTAAACCCTGAACCCTAAACCTAAACCATAAACCCTAAACCTTCATAGTTAAAAAAGAGTATTTTTGGCAGGAAAACTTGTGTAAAATTTTATTTTATAGTAAACCATAAACCTCAATTCCTAAATCCTAAACCATAAACCCTAAACCTTCATAGTTAAAAAAAGAGTTTTTTTAGCGGGAAAACTTGAGTAAAATTTAATTTTTATAGTAAACCCTAAATCCTAAACCCTAAATCCTAAATACTAAACCCTAAACCCTAAACCCTAAACCCTAAACCCTAAACCCTAAACCGTAAACCCTAAACCCTAAACCCTAAACCCTAAACCCTAAACCCTAAACCCTAAACCCTAAACCCTAAACCGAAAACCCTAAACCCTAAACCCTAAACCCTAAACCCTAAACCCTAAACCATAAACCTTCATAGTTAAAAAAAGAGTTTTTTTGGCGGGAAAACTTGAGTAAAATTAAACTTTTATAGTAAACGCTAAATCCTAAATCCAAAATCCTAAACCCTAAACCCCAAATCCTAAACCCTAAACCCTAAAACCTAAACCCTAAACATTAAACCCTAAACCATAAACCCTAATCCATCATAGTTAAAAAAGAGTTTTCTTGGCGGGAAAACTTGAGTAACATTTAATTTTTATTGTAAACGCTAAACCCTAAATCCTAAACCCTAATCCCTAAAAACTAAATCCTAAACCCTAAACCCTGAATTCTAAACCCTAAACCGTAAACCCTAAATTGTAAATCCAAAACCCTAAACCCAACCCTAAATCCTAAACCCTAAACCCTAAACTATAAACCCTAAACCCTATACCATAAACCTTCATAGTAATTAAAAAGTTTTTTTGGCAGAAAAACTTGAAAAAAATTTAACTTTTATAGTAAACCCTAAACCCTAAACTCAAAATCCTAAACCCTAACCCCTAAACCCTAAACCCTAAACCCTAAACCCTATAGCCTAAACACTAAACCCTAAACCCTAAACCTTTATAGTTAAAACAAAGAATTTTTTTTTGGGGAATACTTGAATAAAATTTAACTTTTATAGGAAACCCTACATCCAAAATCCTAAACCCTAAACCCTAAACCCTAAACCCTAAACCCTAAACCTAAACATTAAACCCTAAATCCTAAACTTTAAACCGTAGACCCTAAACCTTAAACCCTAAACCCTAAACCTAAACCATAAACCCTAAACCTTCTTAGTTAAAAAAAGAGTTTATTTGGCGGGAAAACTTGTGTAAAATTTATTTTTTATAGTAAACCCTAAACCGTAAATCCTAAACCCTAAACCATAAATCCTAAACCCTAAACCTTCATAGTTAAAAAAAGAGTTTTTTTAGAGGGAAAACTTGAGTAAAATTTAATTTTTATAGTAAACCCTAATCCCTAAACCCTAAACCCTAAACCCTAAACCTTAAACATAAACCTTAAACCATAAACCCTAAACCTTAAACCCTAAATCCTAAACCCTAAATGCTAAACCCTAAACCCTAAACCCTAAACCCTAAACCCTAAACCCTAACCCTAAACCGCAAACCCTAAACCCTAAACCCTAAGCCCTAAACCCTAAACCCTAAACCCTAAACCCTAAACCCTTAACCCTAAACCCTAAACCATAAACCATAAACCTTCATAATAAAAAAAAGAGTTTTTTGGCTAGAAAACTTGAGTAACATTTAATTTTTTTAGGAAACCCTAAACCCTAAATCCTAAACCCTAAACCCTAAACCCTAAACCCTAAACCCTAAACCCTAAACCCTAAATTCTAAACCTTAAACCCTAAACCCTAAACCCTAAACCCTAAACCTTAAACCCTAAACAATAAACCCTAAGCTCTAAACCATAAACCCTAAACCCTAAACCTAATCCTTAAACCCTAGACTCTAAACCCTAAATCCTAAACCCTAAACCCTAAACCCTAAACCCTAAACCTTAAACCTTAAACCCTAAATACTAAACCCTAAACCCTAGACCCTAAACCCTAAACCATAAGCCCTGAACCCTAAACCCTAAACCCTAAACACTAAACATTAAACCTTAAACCCTAAACCCTAAACCCTAAACCTTAAACCTTAAACCCTAAACCCTAAACCTTAAACCTTAAACTCTAAACCTTAAACCCTAAACCCTAACCCTAAACCCTAAACCCTAAACCGTAAATCTTAAACCTTAAACCCTAAACCCTTGACCTTCACCCAAAACCCTAAAGCTTAAACCTTAAACCATAAACCCAACCCTAAACCTAAAATCCTAAACCTTAAACCCTAAACCCTAAACCCTAAACTATAAACCCTAAACCCCAATTTCTAAACCCTAAACCCTAAACCTTAAACCCAAAACCCTAAACCCTAAACCATAAACCCTAAATTCTAAACCCTAAACCCTAAACCCTAAACCATAAACCCTAAACCCTAAACCCTAAACCCTAAACCCTAAACCCTAAAACCTAAACCCTAAACCCTAAACCCTAAACCATAAACCCTAAACCTTCATAGTTTAAAAAAGGAGTTTTTTTAGCGGGAAAACTTGTGTAAAATTTATTTTTTATTGTAAACCCTAAACCCTAAACCCTAAACCCTAAACCCTAAACCTTAAACCCTAAACCCTAAATCCTAAACACTAAACCCTAAACCTTCATAGTAAAAAATAGAGTTTTTATGGCGGGAAAAATTGAATAAAATTTAACTTTTAAATTAAGACCTAAAACCTAAAATCCTAAACAATAAACCCTAAACCCTAAACCATAAACCCTAAACCTTAAACCCTAAACCTTAAACCTTAAACTCTAAACCCTAAACCCTAAACCCTAAACCCTAAACCTAAACCATAAACCCTAAACCTTCATAGTTAAAAAAAGAGTTTTTTGGGCTGTAAAACATATGTAAAAATTAATTTTTATAGTAAACCCTAAACCCTAAGCCATAATTCCTAAACTCTAAACCCTAAACCCTAAACCTTCATAGTTAATAAAAAAGAGTTTTTTGGCGGGAATACTAGTGTAAAATTTAATTTTTATAGTAAACCATAAACCCTAAATCCTAAACCCTAAACCCTAAACCCTAAACCCTAAACCTTCATAGTTAAAAAAAGGAGTTTTTTTGGCGGGAAAACTTGAGTAAAATTTAATTTTTATAGTAAACCCTAAACCCTAAACCCTAAACCCTAAACCCTAAACCCTAAACCCTAAACCCTAAACCCTAAACCCTAAACCCTAAACCCTAAACGCTAAACCCTAAACCCTAAACCCTAAACCCTAAACCGTAAACCCTAAACCCTAAACCCTAAACCCTAAACCCTAAACCCTAAACCCTAAACCCTAAACCCTAAACCGTAAACCCTAAACCCTAAACCCTAAACCCTAAACCCTAAACCCTAAACCTTCATAGTTAAAAAAAGAGTTTTTAGCGGGAAAACTTGAGTAAAATTTATTTTTTATAGTAAACCCTAAACCCTAAACCCTAAACCCTAAACCCTAAACCCTAAACCCTAAACCCTAAACTTTAAACCGTAAACCCCTAAACCTTAACCCTAAACCCTAAACCTAAACCAAAAACCCTAAACCTTCATAGTTAAAAAAAGAGTTTTTTTGGCGGGAAAACTTGTGTAAAATTTAATTTTTATAGTAAACCCTAAATCCTAAAACATAAATCCTAAACCCTAAACCCTAAACCCTAAACCCTAATTCCTAAATCCTAAACCCTAAACCCTAAAACCTAAACCCTAAATCATAAAACCTAAACCTTCATAGTTAAAAAAAGATTTTTTCTCTCTCTAGCCGACGCCTCCCTTTCCTAAATTCATTTTATTAAGAAATCCTTCATTTAATTTAATTCTCACCATGGAATTTGATTTTGGATAAAGGATTATTAATCTACTATTCATTCCGTTCATTTCTATATAATTTTCTCCTACTGTTCCTTTTTATTAAGTCTGTTTCACTGTTCATTGTGTTTTTCTCTCCCACTCATTTTTTTCTCACCATTTCATTTTATGAAGATTTGATTTCTTGTGTGTTCTACCATGAGAGATCCAGTTCCAAAAAACCTAAATTTTGTACCTCCTCCAAGGGGGTTGGATGATGTTATTAAACCCAAACGTGCCACTAGAAGTAGTAATATTGATGTTTAATTAGCTCCTAAGTATACATTTTCCATATCGAAACTAGCTTTGGGTAGTGGTAGGAAGAGTTATAAGAAGGGTGGATCTATGGGGAGAGATTTGAGAAAGAGTTTGGATGATATGGAGTACGGTGGTGCTAGTAGTGATGGGTCTGATGATAGAAATGATGTTGAGGGGGTTATGAATGTAAATAGTGATGGGAATATGGTCTATGATGATGCTGGTGGGTTTGTGAATCAAGGTAGTGAAGATAATAGGGATTCCGAGGGTGTGAATATTAAAGGAAGTTATGGGTTTAATTCTACGGATAGCTTAAATAGAGATTCTGAGTTGGAAGATGAGGTAAGTAATATTTCTAAGAGTAATGTAGTTAAGAATGTTGAAAAAAGTATGAAATTGTCAAGTAATGATGAAAATGTTGTTGGTGACATGCCTGTACCATTCAGTGAGAATGTTATTCTTAATCCTGGTGGTAATGTTGCTAATGATTCTAGTAATGATGTTAGGGGGAATAAGGTAAATGAGGTTGTTAGGAATGTAGTTTGGCCTAATCTAAATGAGGTTAATAGGAAGGATAAGGGAAATAGTAAAGTAGGAAATAAGGTTATTGATACTGATATGCTTGATAGTACTAGTGGAAAGAAGTCTTTATCCTTCATTAGTACTTTTCAAGGTATGAGTGCTAGTGGTAATAATAAGCTGTCTAGATTTCCTGTGAGAGTGAATAAGGATGGTAATAAGGTTGTTGATATGGATCATGTGTTAGAAGATGGGAGTAAGAGATGGGATTTAACTCTGGTGGGGTATTTTGTGGGTTTGAAAATGAGCTATGCTGAGATTTCAGGGCATTTAAGGAGAATGTGGAGATCGCATAATTTGGCTGAGATTATAACTAATGAAAGTGGGTTGTATTTTTTAAAGTTTAGGTCTGTAGAGGGGATGAACTTTGTTCTAGAAAATAGGCCTTAGCTTGTAGAGGGTAAACTGTTATTTGTTCAAAAATGGGAAGCCGGGTTATGTATGGAGAAGCCTGAACCAACAAGGGTACCAATATGGGTAAGAATTATGCATGTACCTCTTGAAGCATGGAATTCTAATGGCATTAGCAGGCTTGCTAGTAGTATTGGTTACCCGATCATCATGGATAAAATCACAGCTTCCATATGTGAGAAGGCTTGTGGTAGGGATAGTTTTGCAAGGGTTTTAATTGAAGTTGATGCTACTAAAGAGCTTCCTGATAGCATTGAAATCTGTTACAGTAAGTTGGGAAAATCTATGAAATTAAGGGTTGAATATGCATGGAAACCACCCTTGTGTACTCATTGCAAAGTTTTTGGCCATGACTACAGGGGTTGTACTAAGAGGGAGAGGACTCAGGAGGAGATAAGTGTTAAGGTTAATGCAAAAAATAGGGTGTTTCTAGTGGTGTTGAAGTAAATTTAAATGGTGATGGTGGATGGTAAGATGTGAGAAAGTCTAATAGGAGTGGTGCTAGCACAAGTAATAATGTAGACCGGAGATTCAATAATGGGTATGGTTTTGGATATAGAGGAGGATATAATGTAAGAGGTAGAGGAGGTAGAGGTGGTATATATCAGAAGGAAAATAATGAAAGTGTAGGTATGAAATTTGTTCCTGTAAGAAATGTAGGGAAAAGGGTTGATAATGTTCAAGTTATGGAGGGTGAAGGTAGTGGTAATAGGGCTAATAAAGGAAAAAATGTTGATAATGTTAAGAGTGAGGCTGTTAAGAAGACATATGAAAAGAAACCGGTTACTGTTAAGAATAGTTTTGATGCTTTAGCTGAGGATTCAGTTGAGATTGGTGGGGATGATTGGGTTTAAATGAAAGGAAAGATTGATTTAGCTACTGAATTGGGTATGCAGATTGATGAAAGTGAGAAGAAAAGGTGGTCCGATGACTTGATAAAATATTATGCTGATAAGTGTGAAGCTAAAGCCAGGCAGAACTTAATTGATGGGCTAAAATGGAGAATTGCTAAGCTAAAACAAGATATTGTTCATGGAAATACTTATGTAGGATTGCTAAGCTAAAACAAAATATTGATTATAGACATACTTATGTGTCTAAGGTGGCTAATGAAGAAGCTCAAAAGCAGTGTGTGGCATTAATGAAGACAGATGGTATAACAAGGAATCAAGCATTTGGGAAGATTTATGATGAAACTTATAGAAGTGAGCCGATTAAGATTAATGATATGAGATTGGAGCAGCAGAGAGCAAAAGTGGAGCTCTTTTTCTACTCTAAAGGGGTGTTGTCTAATGCTGTTAGAGAAACCTAGACTGATGATATGATTGAACAATATGAGACATTGATGGGTGAAAAGGTGGACAAAATGATGAAGGATGATCTTCAAGAGGGTTTTATACAGAGCATGGATGAGGAAGTAGCTGAAGATACTTCAAACTCGGCTATGTTCATCTCTAGAGACGAAGTCCAAAATGTGATGGAAGACAATGATATTCTGATGCAAGGTGACTTTGCATTAACCTCTTCTGTTGTTTAATATGGTGATGAAAATTGCTTCATGGAATGTCAAGGGAGTCTGTAACTCTCTTAGACAAGATGAAGTGAGAAATTTTATTAGTAGTAATAATATTAATATGTGTGGTATTATTGAAACTCAGTTAAGAAAGAAATTTGTTAATAAATTTGTAATGAGGTTTTTAGGGATTGAAATTGGGTTTCTAATTCTGTTGATAGTAGGAAAGGGTGTAGGATTGCAATGGGGTGGGATCCTAATGTTATTAGCTGCAATTGTTTGTCTCATACAGTCATGTTATGCACTTCTTTATTAGAGGGTTGTGATACCTACGGATATTTATATTTCTTTCATTTATGGAGAGAATAATGTTAAGGAGATGAGGGGTTTATGGAAGAACCTTAGGGAGCATAATAGCATTGCTGGTTGCTCTCCTTGGGTTTTGTTAGGGGATGTCAATGTGATTTTGTATTATAATGAGAATTCTAATGGGATTAATGTTTAGTGTTTTGGGGTTCACGAGTTCAGGGATTGTGTTGATAATTTATGTCTTGAGGATATTAAATTGACGGGATAATTTTTTTACTTGGATTCAAGTTAGGAGGGGTCCTAGTAAAGGGGTTCTTAAAGTGGACCCAGGTTATGGGTAATGGTCATTTTGTGAGTGATTTCTCTAATAGCTTTGCTAATTTTTTGCCCTTTGCTTCATTCGATCATTCTCCTGCCATTTTGGTCATGCCTGCAGGTTAAGAGTAAAAAGTAATAAGCTTTAGGTTCATGAAACTTCTTAGCTGTTTTTAAGGAATGATTTTGTAGATGTTGTTAGACCAACATCTGTTTGTACCTCGTGGAATGGGATATTTAATATGTAGGTTCTTGCTCAACATAAGCTTAAGCTTTTGAAAAAAGCATATGAGATCTTTTAACAAGAAGAATGGTAATGTTTATGAAAAAGTCATGAGGCTAAAAGTGGAATTGGCTAGAGTTCAAGAGGAGTTGAGTAGGGATCCTTCAAATGTTGAATGAGGGATGAAGAGTTGTTTTATGCTGATGCATATAAGAAGGCTGCTAGAGATGAGGAGTTACTTGTTAAACAAAAATCCAAAATCCAGTGGCTGAAAGAGGGGGATTTTAATACTGTGTTTTTCCATAATATGGTTAAGGGCAGAGTTACTAAAAACAGAATTGAGGTTATTTATGATGATGTGGGAAATGCTATCCATGGAAGTGGTATGATTGATGTATTTGTTAGTTATTTTAAGAAATTCTTTGGTACATGTGAAGCTGTTTTTCCGATTGATGACCCTGGCAATCTGTTCACCAAGAAGTTGGATGCTGGAACTGCGTTGGATCTTATAAAGCCTATTTCTGATTGTTAGATAAAAGCCGCGCTTTTTGATATTGAAGAAAATAAAGCTTCTGGCACGGATGGTTATTCCTCTAAATTCTTCAAGGCTGCTTGGAGTGTAGTGGGGAGGGATACCTGTTTGGCTGTTAGAGAATTTTTTTATAAACGGGAAATTGCTTGGTGAGTTAAATGCATCTATAATTTCTTTAATTCCTAAAGTTGTCAATCCTAAAAATGTTATTGATTATAGGCCTATTAGCTGTTGTAATGTGGTCTATAAAACTATTAGTAAAATTATAACTAACAAGATAAAAAGGGTGTTAAATGATCTTGTGGGGGACAACCAAAGCGCTTTTTTACCCGGCAGGCAAATTACGGATAATATTTTATTAACCCAAGAATTTATGAGGGGATATAGTTGGAGTATTAATAAGGGTGCTAGTAGATGTGCTTTTAAAATTGATATTTAAAAAGCATACGATATTGTTAATTGGGATTTGTTAGAAAATGTTTTAAAATGTTTTGAGTTTCATCCTATTAGGATTCGTTGGATTATGGTTTACTTAACAACGGCTTCATTTTCTGTGTGCATAAATAGTGAACCTCATGGTTTCTTCAAAGCTGGTAGAGGGCTAAGGCAGGGGGATCCTATTTCCCCCTACCTTTTTATTTGGTCATGAAGGTTCTAAACTTGATGGTGATAAGACAAGTGAAGGCTGAGAAGAGATTCAAGTATCATTGGGGTTGCAAGGAGCTCAAAATTACAAGTTTATGTTTTGCTGACGACTTGCTAATGCTATGCCATGGTGACCTGATTTCTGCGTCAGTGTTGAGGAGAGGGTTGGATGAATTTTGTGTTTCTTCTGGCCTTCGTCCAAGTATGTCTAAAAGTGAGGCTTTCTTTGGAAATGTCCCTGATGAGGTAATTGCTGATATTAATCTTGTTATGCCTTTCAAAATTGGTGTTCTGCCTATTAAATATTTGGGTGTGCCTATGATGTCTAAGAGGTTAACTAGTAAGGATTGTAAGCCTTTGATTGAGATGATTAGAAAGAGAATTGGGGATTGGAGAAATAAGGTTTTATCTTTTGCTGGTAGGCTGCAGTTAATATCCTCTGTTTTGAGTTCCATGCAAGTCTATTGGGCATCCTTATTTATTCTTCCTATTGAGATTTGTAACCTGATTGATAGATTGTTTAAGAACTTTTTATGGACTAGGGGTGAGTCTATTAGGGGTATGGCCAGTGTTGCTTGGAAAGATGTTTGTAAGCCTAAAAGTCAAGGGGGTTTAGGTTTAAGGTCTGTCCACCTTTGGAATGAAGCGCTTATGGCTAAACACATTTGGAATATTGTTAGTAGGAAGAATTCGATATGGGTTAAATGGGTAAATATCTATTGCCTGAAGGGTAGGTGTATGTGGGATGATGAGCTTAGTAGGGGCTATTCTTGGAGTTGGAAGCAATTGTTTGATTTGAAAAATAAGATTAAGAAGTTTGTTCAGGTTAAGATTGGTAATGGTAATGATTGTAACATATGGTTTGATAAGTGGCACTCGACGGGGCCTATTAGCAGACTTATTAATCATGAAGTTTTAAAACATGCTAATCTGTGTTTGATGACAAAAGTTAGTAATATGATTGATGGCAATGAATGGAGTTGGCCAATTGACTGGGATGGCAGATTTGATGTTGTCACTAAGATCCCTGTTCTTTGCTAATGTAAAGGACAAAATGGTATGGGTGGATAAAAATGGAAAGGAAAAAGCTTTTTTTGTTAAGGAGGTTTGGAGAGCTATTAGAGATGATTATCCTAAAGTTATATGGTATGAACATGTGTGGTATTCACAATGTATACCTAAACATGCTTTTATCTTGTGGGTAGCTGTAAAGGGCAGACTTAAGACTTTGGATAGGATTTCAAAGTGGATGGAAATTCAGAGTATGGCTTGTTACTTATGTAATGAATATGTTGAATCTCATAACCATTTATTTTTTTCATGTCCTTACTCTAAAAGGTTATGGGAAAGATTAAAACCAATGGCTAGACTTGAGGGTATTTCTAACTGCTGGCCTAGTATTATTTCTGCTATTGTTAAAAAGTCTTCTAATAATACTATATGGAGCGTGATTCAAAGGTTAGTGTGGTGTGCTTGTGTTTATTTTATCTGGCAGGAAAGGAATGGTAGGTGTTTTATGAAGAAGTTCAAAGATATTGATTGTTTATTCAATATGATTGTGGATTCTGTGAGATTGAGGCTTCTGGGGTTAACTATTAAAACTACGCCAAGTGTTTTGGAAGCTTCAAAAGTTTGGAATTTGCAGATAAACAAGGCTGATTTTCACAAAAGAATGGATGAGGCGTTAGGTAATGGTTCTGATCCTATGGAATTTTGATGATTAGTCTTCCTTTTCTTGTGTGGGCTAACTGGTTTCATGCTGGAACTGGTTTATGGAAATGTAATACTATTTTTGATTGTGATGATAATAGTGAGGGAATGTCTTCACTAAGGATACCATTAATCTTGAAAGATGCATAGTTGTAGGGATTTGTGGTTACAATGGATGGCTATCATGTTCAGGAGGGTCTTTTATCTTTAGGGATAGCCTGGGTCCTTTCTATTGTTTGCATGGTGGGTAGGCTCACTAGTTGGGACTTGGGTGTGTATCTTTTGCTGGATGTTTTCCTCTTGGACCTTTGTAGTTTCCCATTCTCTGGTGCGCTATGTATCTGTTGGTATCTGAAATATATGTTCCTGATTATGTGTCATGTAAAGATAGGAATGTGTATTTGTTTATGCACCAGGTTTGTGTTGGATGGGTAGGGGAGGTTCTAATACAAGTTGTTCTCTTTTTTCCTCTCCTATGAGTTTTCCCACTGGGTTTTTCTCTTGGAAAGGTTTTTTTAAGGAGGCAATTATGTTTGGACTGCATACTCTGTGCTCTCCTTTTTTAGGTGTTTGGTTGCTGCTTATGGGATTGATGGAAGTCTGTTTTGATGGCTGATTTGAAGGTTCTGCAGTTTGCTTGGATGATTTAGTGTTTTTCTTTGTATTTGCTTTATGTATGTTGCTTTATGTATTGAGTTGATGCTTGCTGGTTTGGAGGTGGTGTATGGTGATGGTTCAATGGGAGTCTGGTTGGTCCCGGGCTTTCTTGATGATTCAGAGTATTCCTTGTTCCTCCAGTTGGCCATTTAAACTCTTTATGTATTTGCTTTGTTTGTAATGTGAGCTTGGGATGTGTCCAATGCCATTACGTTTTTTGTTGCCTTTGTGATTAGTTAGGGATGTGTCCTAACTCTTTTCTTTATCACTTTGGCTTGTTCTCTTGTAAACTTTGCCCGTTGGTGGCCTTTTCTTAATAAATTTACCTTTAAGAAAAAAAAGACTTGTATCTAACTAATTTTCTGCAATATTTATAATATCTGATCATATTCTTTAATATCTTTTGCGTTCAACAAATTTATAGTGTGATTTTGGCACAAGGCCTCCAAAATTCATGAGACGGTCCTAGCCCTTAATTATAACTCATCGCAAACACCCTCTACAGAAGCAACTACAAAACTGCTTATGTAATCCAACTAAGCGCATTATTATAATCGTTTAACCAATTTGAATCAACTAACAATCATAACAAATTACATTTAATTGCATAAACTAAAAACACCAGTTTCATCTTATAATTAAACCATTTCTTACAAATGAACCCATATAAATTTATAATCAATGAAAAATTGAGTACCAAATTAACACATAAACCTAATCAATAGCAAGATAATAGTTACAAATTTAAAGCTGCATATTAAAAAAAATATTGATGCTTTGAATGAATCAACCCTGCAAAATCAAAAGAAAAACTATCACTCTCACATGAACGGATCATATCATATCCGAAACAAAAAACCATCACTACAATGACATAATCCACCATATTAAACTATTGCCCACATACGTACAATTTGAATCATATCATTATTGTTACGGTAGTAATGTCTACGGTTACTACTTGTAATTTACATGCTGTTTCAAATAATAGAGATGTAAAACATGTTGGGATTTTATACACTAGGTAACCAATTTAGCTACGAGTATGCATCGGATAGGATCTAGTTAAGGCACAGAGATTAACACATATTAAAGTAAATAATTATAACACGAGTATTAAATAATTACTTACCTCTTTGATCTTGAACTTGAAACAAGTAAAGCAGTTAAATTATTGCTTCTACGGTTGCTCACACAAACACGTAAATCGAGTACGAGTTGATTGCTAGTCTATCTTCACAATCTAAACACCACGTGTATATACCAATTACCAAACGCACCTTGTGAGATCTTTAGTAACCGAAAACCAAACCAAAACCCTAATTCGGTTAGGGATTAACCGAATTCCATACACCCCTAATTCGGTTGCTTAAAACCGAAAACCAAATAAACCCTAATTGGGTTTAATACTTTGTCGAGCTAGGAGAATCACCAATGAACACCAAGTGTAGATCTCGAATCACCAAAAGGAGAAACAAGAAAGCCGAATAAACCCTTGTGGGTTTTGTCGAATTCGGTGGAAAAAGGAAAAGGGGAAAACCGAAAATCCATTGTGGATTTCAGTCGAAGGTTTTGAGTAGGAGGGGAGCACCGAAAACAAGTTGGGTGAATTTAAGGATTGTATGGAATGAATAATGAGGCATGGGGTAAGGGTTTATATATGCCCTTAACCCTTATTCTTGTCAAACAAGAAAACCTCAATGTTTCCCTTTCCCCCTCTCAATAACCGACCCAAACAACCCTCTAGAACCCTCTTGGGGTTCGGCCAAACAATGGCACCCCACGGGTTTGGGTTTTGTTCGTTTAAGTCCCTTGGTTTCGTATTTTAAATATTCGTTATACTTTATTAAACGATTAACGGTAAATAACGATTATTTGAATATTGTCGTGAAGTAAAACGTTCTCTAAGTGTTTAACGCGTGTGCCCCCAATAGGCTCACGTATTTCTAACGTATAACTTGCGGAACCGACTACAAATTTTCAACAAAACAAGCCATAGGAGTAGGTATAGATTTCAAAGAATATGATATTAGATTCAACAGTGAGCTGGCCATGCACAATTTTGCATCCTTTCACTCACACCATCGGGTACGTTTGTAAATAAAAAAACATGCCTTGATGATGGAAAAATATTACAAAGAATAGCAGCAGACACGTATGTAGAAAGACATTATATTGTTGAATGATGTATATCAACTATTGAAAGGACTATCTAGTGCCCTTTTTGAAAGGTCCATGGACACCATAAAATAAAATGGCTAAAGGGTCTAAATGTACTTCACGGTGGAACTGGGTTAGATTGTGAGCGCTGATAACTAGCTAGAATTTGATTTAGCACCCTGGCCCATGTATTTTCCTTTGTAAATATGAGAAGCTAGCTAGCTAGGAGAACCACCAATGAACACCAAGTGTAGATCTTGAATCACCAAAAGGAGAAACAAGAAAGCCGAATAAACCCTTGTGGGTTTTGTCGAATTCAGTGGAAAAAGGAAAAGGGGAAAACCGAAAATCCCTTGTGGATTTCGGTCGAAGGTTTTGAGGAGGAGGGGAGCACCGAAAACAAGTTGGGTGAATTTAGGGATTGTATGGAATGAATAATGAGGCATGGGGTAAGGGTTTATATAGGCCCTTAACCATTATTCTTGTCAAACAAGAAAACCTCAATGTTTCTCTTTCCCCCTCTTCATAACTGACCCAAACAACCCTCTAGAACCCTCTTGGGGTTTGGCCAAACAATGGCACTGATTCTTAATATAATAGGATATATAATATATACCTAAAATACCTAATTATCAATAATAGTATAAGATAAGTATTCCGTGAGGATTCTAGAAGATTACTTTTATCCAAAGTAAAATTCAAA
>BQNB010088815.1:2766-27563 GCA_026074375.1 Tanacetum coccineum | reverse complement strand
TGAAAAAGAAAACCTTAGCCTACATGATAATTTTAAAAAATACCTTAAAGTTTGTTTAAAAAAATTCAATGAAATCACGAATTAAGTACACATTCATTTACCAATACTCGATGATTAAACTATCAATTATATTCGAAAAGCAAATAAAAATTGCCCCACTGCAACGCGTGAACAACATTCTTTCTCGTTTAGTTCTAAATATGATACCTGCATACTCATGCAACATTGTCCAAGTTAACCATAACTAACAAGCAAAGGCTTACATGAAGATCCATTATTGGAGATTTATGAGTCATTTCCCCGTGACAAACTGATACTATGGTTTGTACCCCACTTGACTAATTTTTGACTAATTTTTTTCAGACTAATAAACGTGGGTTGGTGGGTTTGGACCCCATCAACATAGGAGAGGCATCCCACTATAGACCAATCATTATAATTAATCACTATCATTAATTACATTTAGGGCCCGTTTGGTTTGAGGGGTTAGCTTGGGTTTTGGATTTGAAATTCCAAATCATTTGTTTGGTTGCTTTTTGTGTATGTATGTTTACTTATGTAAACCAAATATGAGGGCGTATACAAAAGGTAGAGGGTTTGGTGGGTTTTATGATTAGAGTGGGCCCAATTTTTTTTTCCTCCTCATCTTTATACTTTTATCCATTAATTATTAATATAAATAATCTTTAACTCATATTTTAACATATAATATATTTTTAAATATTATTTTCTTTCTCATATCTCAAATTCAAATCTAAATCCTAAACCAAATTTAAATCCAAATCCAAATCTTAAACCCATCTATAAACCAAACGGGCCCTTATATCATAATTTAATCTTTAATCATTAAACAATCATTGTTATGATATTTAATTATTTTTTAATTTTGACAATGATATTTAATTAGTTTTTTGATTTTGTAATTAAGCTTTTGATCATTTAAATGATCAACTATAATAACTTTAGTACATTTGTCTTCGAGAAGGAATATATTCTTCAAACGCGAGTTATCGACTTGAATACATGTCTTCTCCTGTAGATGCTCTATCAATCCTATATTTCCTTCATTGCGAGTGAGTACCCGACCGCCCGACTAGCACCTATGAATTTTTGCAACCTTGATTTATCCTACTCAAATAAAAATTTATAACATAATTTTCTAATTAATACTATTTATAAACTAAACCTACAATAAGATTATGGCATTGTTATTCGCTGCATTCGTTTTAATGATAGTGATTAATTATAATGATTGGTCTATAGTGGGGTGCCTCTCCTATGTTGATGGGGTCCAAACCCACCAACCCTTCAAGAAATAAGGTTTTAATTTTGGGTTTATACATTTGACTGCTAAAAAAGAAATGAGATTGCCAAATTTTGGGTTCCAAGACAAACTTCATATGTTATGAAATAATTGATTAATTTTATTTAAGTTGTCTTAAACAAATGTTTACATCTTAACTTCGATTTGAATTAAGATCAATATCCTTAATTACTATCATACGTGACTTGTATTTGTTACAATTCTTATTTTGGATTAATTTCATATACACCTTAGTCTGAACTTTAATTTCATATATACCCAAAGTGCAACCAATGAATGCATAATGTACAATGTTTTTAAAGCATGTTTAAGTTGTTAGGATCATGAAAAAGACTCGGTCACCCCGTGTTATGTATAGCATAGGTTAGCTCGTAGTCTTAATATTTATCGTTTAGTTACCGTATGACTTATGGCGTTGGGCCGGGTCTTTACCCACATGTTAGCCCACTCCATAGCCCACTTAGGGCACTAATAACTCATGTATTTAAACCCCCTCTCAGCCATGGAAAGGGGTTGGATGTTCATTGTATAACAAACACACACTAAGTGATTTTCTCTTACTAGAACTTCCCATTTTCTCTCTCTAGAAATCGGCCTACACACCAATCCTTGATTGTGTTATGATTTCCAATATACTACAATTGGTATCAGAGCACATGGGATGATTACTTAGATTGTATGTGCGTTTCACTTGGAAGAATTAATCAAAAATTTGGTTTTTGAAGGTTTAAGGTTTTCACATTGGCTTTCTTTGATTCTCACGTTTGTGGTGTTAAAGTTAGTGTTTTTAGTGTAGTTTTAGCCTTCTAGTACCAAGTTGTGCAAGAAAATCCAAGCTTAAACGTTCAAAAGGGTGATTTTTGGTGATTTGAAGCATTTCTGGAATTGCGTTTTGTCTCCCTGGAAGACGTTTCTTAGTTGCGTTTTGTCTCTGCGTTTTGTTAGAGAATAGTACACTGCGGTTTGTCTTCTAGTGTAGTACAGCAGTTGCGTTTTGTCAGTTGCGTTTTGTGTATTGCGTTTTGTCTCAAGTTGAAGACCCTTATTGCGTTTTGACTAGGAGAAACTCTACCCAATTAATTCTTGATTGCGTTTTGTTTCAAGAGTTGATTGCGTTTTGCCCAAGACACGTCACTGCGTTTTGTCTCCTTCTCATTGCGTTTTGTGTACTGCGTTTTGTCCCAAGTTGAAGACCCTTATTGCGTTTTGGTGGAAAGAATCCCTGGAATTTTTTTTTCTACATTGCGTTTTGTCTTTTCTTCTTGACTACGTTTTGTCTAGGACACCTCACTGAGTTTTGTCTAATCCTTAACATTGAGACTTGTTAAGATTTATCATGACTGAGACTTTGTATTGACATCTCGAAACTTAATAAACCAAACCAAAACATCACAAACAACAACATATCACCAATTATCAAACAACAATCATCACTTTTAAAACATACAATCACTAATCATTGTACCAATCCAAAGTCTATCCATAATACAATCAATCAACAATCATGTCTATTAACTCATATGATATTCAAGCAGACCGGTTTTGATACCCCGCCCTCCATGCTCATAGGACTGATTACCGAATCATGGTTCACAACGAATCCGATTGTCTATAGAGGAAAGGAAAATGATTCTAATTCACCAGTCTAGATTGATCAGTGACCCATTTGAGCCTGAGACCACAAGGAATACACTTGGAACTACTACTGAGGGATGTGTTCTACTTGAACCAAAAAGGCCTCGTACCTATGAGGATCTAAGTGACACGGAGAAGAAGCGATATGATGCAGATATCCGTGCAACCAATATTGTACTTCAAGGATTACCAAAAGATATCTACAAGCTCATCAATCACAACATTGAAGTAAAAGCAATTTGGGACAATGTCAAAATGCTTCTTGCAGGTTCTGAGCTCACCAAAGAAGATAGAGAATCACAGTTGTACGATGAATTTGAATGGTTCAAGATGCTTCCAGGTGAAAACATCAATGAGTAAATATGTTTGATTCACGAAGCTGGTCAACGACCATGAGGAAATATCAGAATGACAATGCCTAACATCAGCCTAAACGCCAAGTTTTGTGAACAACATGTCACCAGTGAATTGAGATATGTTTTGTAACAGCCGTTAACTCAAACAAAGGTCTGAAAGTGACAAATCACGAACAGCTATATGCATATTTAAAACAACATGAGAAGCATGCTGCACAAGATCGGCTGATTATTGAAAGAATCACTCCTGCTACTAATGATCAACTTGCATTTGTTTCAACTGCCAACCTCCATGCCCAATCCATCACATGACCTGTCACATCAATATCCTTTCTTCCTCCAACAAACACTCAATCACTACAATTAACTCACAAATCCCAGAAACATCACAAATTGATTCGTATACACCCAAACTATGAGAAAACATTGACAACCTAACCAAACAAGTCACTTCTTTGCCCAATCATTCAGACTATACCTTTCTCAGACGAACAATCAACTTCGAACCTCTTCTAACACCCGAAATCAAGCAACCATTCAAGATGGTCGGGTTGTCGTTCAAATGTTAAGGCACAGAATCATAATCCAGAATCAGAGGTATCCTGCTCGGGAAATGGTGCTGCCAGGTAAAGGGGCGCACCAAATAGAAGTTGGGAATTGCCATGCAGGTCAAGAAACCGGTCCAAGTGTTTATTAAAGTAATGATTGGACATTATTGACACCAACTGTACTCAGCCGAAGCGTCCACAGAATTCTGATTATTTCAAGGACAAGATGCTTACTGATGCAAGCCCAAGAGAATGGTGCAGTTCTGGATGAAGAGGAACTACTCTTTCTGGCTGGTGAACAGGTCAACACCTTTGATGCAGATGTGGATAATCAACCAGTCCAAGACTTAGCTCTGAATGAGGACAACATTTTTCCAGGCAGATGACTGTGACGCTTTATGATTTCAGCCATTGCTGAAGAACGACGAGCTCCAGTCTAAATTCCATGGCCAATTGTCCTCAGCCTAGTCACAAATCCAAGTTGAGTCCAATCTAATGCATCAAACTTATCTAAGGTACAATCTAGAAATGCTTAATGATCATAGTGTATTTTTACAAATCAAAGACGAAACATGAGATTCAATAATGAAGACAAACAGGCAAATTTTATTGACACAACTTATTGACGATATGGAATGTGGTAACACTCATGTTATTCATATTGAACAATATTTGACGTCGATAATATTTTCTATTGTACCAGTTGTGCCATCTCCCCTCTAAATGATGTATTGCAGCCTATTAAGGATGATAGCCAAGATGTATAAATACAGTTGACTATGTAGAAACACTGATTATGAATACTATGTGTTAATGCGGAATCTTAACACAAGTACTAAGAAAAACAATGAAGAACTAAATAATAACTTCTATTAATCTGCTTTGAATGATTACAGATTACTAACTATTGAGATATGATTTTTCTATGAGATATCTTAAGATCGTGTCTAACTATGCCAAGAGGGATCCTTTTATAGACCAAGAATAAACCCTAACAGGCTTACAAAACGCGTACATATATTTTCCTAAAATATCTCATACATATCTCTTAAACGGTACTAACTATTTTCTACTATCGGTACTAACTAACTGATCAGTACTTAACATTTTGTACTGTCAGTACTAACTATAACTATCAGTACTAACTATTTGTACTGTCAGTACTAAGTTAGGAAAACGTAATTCCCAACAACCCTTTTCACCTCAGACAAGCCTAAAAGGCCCAACCGGCACTGTATGATGGTGAAGAACTTCTTAAGACTCATCATGTGCCAGTAAATGTTCCATCGTCTGAGGAAGAACTAGAGTTAGCAGAGACTACAAGAAATAAACTGCATGCGAAAATGAATGACTCTGCCTGTGTGGAAAAGAGGGTTAACATTACACCCCCAAATTACTCAAAAGAAAACTTTATGGTAACATTCACCCCTCAGACTCAACTGACACCTGAGCAAGTATTTTGGTCAATAAATCTAGAAAAACGAAAGGCCGAAAAGCTAAAGGCCAATGCTCCACCCCTTCCTGTCCTGCCACCTACAACTGTGTATCCTCCCAATACACCGGTCTATCTGGTCCCTTGAACGCTTCTAACTATAAGTCAAGTAAATATTGGTCTGTATGTAATTACTCAACTATTTTAGGACTTTGAGAAAACTTGTAAAAAGCGTATCACACCGACGGGCATAACTGAAGGGGAAAGGGGTTTTGAACAAACAAAACGGTGTTACTTAACTAAAGTAATTCCATTTTTCAATCTACTCAAAGAACATTTTGACGAAGTTCAAAAATCTCTGGTCACTGAAGTTAGGGCAATGAAAGCAATTTTTGAAAATTTAGAAGCCGAGGTTGACCAGAATGAGATAGATTTAAAGAGTGGCGAGATTGAACGGAAAAACCTTCTCATCACAAATGAGAACTTAATTGCTGAATGCTTGTCCAAAGATGTGTTTTATACTGCAACCGATTATGTATTAAATGTGTCTAGATTCTCTGACATGCATGATGCTTTCACTATTGCTCAAAAACGTATTGTCGACCTTGAATATGAAAATTTTAATCTAAGAAACAAGATTCAAAATGATGACCATGACTCAATGATAAAACATTTTTCCAAACTTGAGGTTGAACACTTCAACTTATAATTAAAGTATCAAAATCTCAAAGAATGAATTGGAAACAAAAAACCAGTGACATCTTCGAATGCTCCTTTATTTGATTCCCTGTTTGTGATTGGGAAACTAAATGAACAGATTCAAAGTCAAGGCAATACGATTAGTGAATTAAAGGAGAAAATATCTCGCTTAACAAAGAAAAATAGTAATGAAGATCCTATTTTTGACCTTAAGGCCTTAGTTTCTCAGAACAAAGATTTAACTGCAAAGCTCAATGCCCTTCATGATCTCAATGAAGGCTTTGGGGCAGAAAATACAAAAGTTAAGCAGCATTATAAGGAATTGTATGATTCAATTAAAATAACGCGTGCCAAAACTACTGACCAGAACAACTCTTTGTTATCTGAAATTAAAAACCTTAAGGCTCAACTTAAAGATAATTCCAAATGTGTCACTATAACTGATAGCAAACCTAAAGTGCTGGCTCCTGGTAGATATCCTATAGATGTTGAACCAATTCCTCCTCGACACAAGAATAATCGGGAAGTGAATCTACACTATATCAAACACCTTAAGGAAAATGTAGAAACCCTTCGCAAAATAGTAGAGGACGTTAAGGTGGAAAGACCATTGGATACCTCTCTTGCATCTGCTTGCCGTTATACTAAACACTCTCAAGAGCTGTTAGAATATGTAATAGGCACGTATCCTAAAGACTTTAGCCCTAGTAATAAACAGAATGCCTCTACCACTTCACTTAGGAAAAAGCGAGTTACTTTTGTTGAACCATGTGAAACTTCAACTCATAACACACCAGCACAAGTTGAGCACCAGAAAATAAATTCGACTAATGCACCTAGAATTCTCTCTACAGGAGTAAAAGGTGCCTCTGCAGCTAGCAGGTCAAAGCCTAGGAGCAATACAAAGAAAGATAGGACCTTACCAGCTAAAAGTGCCTTGAAACAAGTAGAAGCCCATTCTAGGATGAATAAGTCAAATGAGAAACAAAAGAATCGTGTTGATTCTAGTATTAGCTATAAGCATACTGTAATTAATTCGAATTTTAATACTTCTTGCAAAACTTGTAACAAATGCTTGATTTCTGTTAATCATGATCAATGTGTTGTGCGTTCTGAGATGTTTGTGAAGCAGTCCCCTGCCACTAAAGTGTGGCGGGTTAAGCAAGTTAAGAATGTTTGGAAGGCCACATGGAAATTGTTTACCACTATCGGTCATCAGTGGTGACCCACTGGCAGACTATTACCTTTAGGAGACCAGTGACCTTTAACTAGGAATACTCCACTTAAGGTCTTGCCTACAAAACAATGGAAGCCCACTGGTAGACTTCTCCCGTTAGGAAGACAGTGCCTCTTAGTTAGGTCTACTGCTCTTAAGAGTGACTGTATGCCAGCTGATCTACAGGAAACTATTGCCCTTGTAGTATATAATCTTGCGTGCACTAACCAACCGGACCCCAATTGCAATTGGGGATCCAATGTATCCAAATCTTAATTTTCGCCTTTATTCAAATGCAGGTCGTACAGATCATTCTATGGTATTTAGACTCAGGCTGCTCAAAACATATGATTGGAGATCGCTCACGGCTCAGGAATTTCGTGAAAAGGTTTATCGGGACTGTTCGATTTGGAAATGACCATTTTGGTGCAATTATGGGTTATGCAGATTATGTCATTGGTGACAGTGTAATTTCTAGGGTATACTATGTAGAAGGACTTGGACACAACATATTCTCTGTCGGTCAATTTTGTGATTCAGATCTTGAAGTTGCCTTCAGAAAGCACACATGTTTCGTTCGAGACTTAGATGGTGTCGACCTTATTAAAGGAAGTCGTGACACGAACTTATACACCATTTCTGTTGAAGATATGATGAGGTCCTCTCCTATTTGCTTACTGTCTAGAGCCTCCAAGAACAAATCTTGGTTATGACATCGCCGCCTGAATCACTTAAACTTTGGCACCCTCAATGATCTTGCTCGTAAAGATCTTGTTAGAGGCTTACCTCGGTTGATGTTTGAAAAGGATCATTTATGTTCTGCATGCCAAATTGGAAAGAGCAGGAAAGCTACCCACAAACCCAAGATGATTAACACCATTATGGATGTTTTACACACCCTTCACATGGATTTATGCGGACCGCTAAGAGTGCAGAGTATAAATGGGAAGAAATACATTTTTGTAATAGTTGATGACTACTCCAGGTTTACATGGGTGAAGTTTTTAAGAACCAAGGATGAGACTCTTGCTTTTTTAATCAACCTATTAAAATAACTTCAAGTTGGTCTCAACAAAACTGTCAGGTTCGTGCGGACTGATAATGGCACCGAATTTGTGAATAAAGCCTTAACTGATTACTATGAAAGCGTCGACATTACCTACAAGAAGACCGTTTCGAGAACTCCTCAGCAGAATGGCGTTGTTGAACAAAGGAATCGCACTCTTGTTGAAGCTGCTCGGACAATGTTGATATTCTCCAAGGCTCCCTTGTTTCCTTGGGCAGAAGCTGTGGCTACTGCCTGTTACACCCAAAACTAATCCCTTATACATACTCTTCACAACAAAACCCCATATGAACTAGTGCATGACAAGAAACCGGATCTCTCTTTCCTACGTATATTTGGGGCTCTCTGCTACCCAACAAATGACAGTGAAGATCTTGGCAAATTGAAAGTTAAAGCAGACATTGGGTTCTTTGTTGGTTACGCACCAAACAGGAAGGGTTATAGAATCTACAACAAATGGACCTGCCAAATCATGGAAACTATTCACGTTACATTCAATGAGCTGACTGAGCAAACGGCTCATCCTCCTGCAGCACCTTATGTACCTCTTACCAATAAGGAACTGGAGATTTTGTTCCAGCCTATGTTTGATGAATATTTTGAGTCTTCCATGGTTGATCGTCTGGTACCCCCTGCTCCTGCAGCTCAAGCTCCAATCAACCCTACCGGTCCATCAGTATCCATCCCCATTGATCAAGAGGCACCATCGGGAAGTCATTCACCATCATCTTTGGATCATCAATCCTCTTCAGTACATCAAGGTGTTACAGCTGAGCATTTGTTTGAAGTAAATCCTTTTGCTGCGGCTGATCCCGAACCATTTGTTAATGTGTTCGCCCTACATCATAACTCTGAAGCATCATCTTCTAGGGTAATCACGAGAACTGAATCCAACCAAACCACTCAGCCTCATGAACATCTCCGAAAATGGACCGCTTCTCATCCTATTGATAATATTATTGGGAACCCTTCTCGACTGGTATCCACTCGGAAGTAGCTTGCTACAGATGCTTTGTGGTGCTTCAACAATTTAGTACTGTCCAAAGTCGAACCGAAAAACTTTAAATCTGCAGTTACTGAAGACTGCTGGTTTCAAGCCATGCAAGCTGAAATCCATGAATTTGATCGACTGGACGTATGGGAATTAGTGCCACCTCCAGACTATGCAATGATTATTGCTCTCAAGTGGATTTATAAGGTGAAACTTGACGAGCATGGTGAAACTTGACGAGCATGGTGACGTGTTGAAAAACAAGGCACGTCTTGTAGCGAAAGGATATCGTCAAGAAGAAGGTCTTGATTTTGAAGAATCCTTCGCCCCGGTCGCCAGACTTGAAGCTATCAGAATATTTCTTGCCAATGCTGCCACCAAAAACATGACAGTTTATCAAATAGACGTGAAAACTGCATTCTTAAATGGTGAGCTTAAAGAAGTAGTCTATGTTAGCCAAACTGAAGGCTTCGTTGACCCTGATCGTCCACATCATGTCTATCGTCTGAAGAAAGCTCTTTACGGGTTAAAGCAGGACCCCTGGGCGTGGTCTCACACTTTGTCGAAGTTCCTTCTGGCACAAGGATTCTCCAAGGGTGTAGTCGATCAAACCTTGTTCATTTGGAAAACAGGCAAACACACTCTTCATGTTCAAATATATGTTGATGATATAATATTTGCCTCGACTGATCCCAAAGACTGTGACCGTTTTTCTAATGAAATGAGCTCTAAATTTCAAATGTCGATGATGGGTCAAATATCCTTTTTCTTGGGCTTACAAATTTCTTAGAATCCTAGAGGCATTTTCATAAATCAATCTAAATATGCTAATGATATTTTAAAGAAATTTGATCTTCATAAAAGTGACCTTGTTGACACTCCCATGGTGGAGCAAACAAAACTGAATGAGGACCTCTCAGGGATCCCTGTTGACCAGACTCAATATCGCAGTATGATTGGATCCCTGATGTATCTTACAGCCAGTCGACCTGACCTTGTCTTTGCGGTGTGCATGTGTGCTAGATATCAATCTAAGCCCACTAAAAAGCACCTTGAAGCAGTTAAACGGGTCTTTCGGTATCTTTAAGGAACCATACATATGGGTCTTTGGTATCTGAAAGACACTGCCATGGCACTAACAGCATATGCAGACACAGATCATGCAGGTTGTCAAGACACTCGAAGAAGCACATCTGGCAGTGCTTAGTTCCTTGGTGATAAGTTAGTAAGCTGGTCATCAAAGAAGCAAACTAGCACGTCCATATCGTCTATAGAGGCTGAATACATCGCGATGTCTGGATGCTGTACCCAAATCCCATAGATGAGGTCTTAATTATCGGATTATGGCTTTGCATACAATCACATCCCTCTATATTGTGACAACAAGAGTGTCATAGCTCTCTGCTGCAACAACGTCCAGCACTCCAGGTCTAAACACATCAACATCCGACATCATTTCATCAGAGAACAAGTGGAAAAGGGAGTGGTTGAGTTGTATTTCGTGAGACAGAGTATCAACTGTGGATATATTCACTAAGGCACTGCCCAGAGAACGGTTCAAATTCATTCTCCCGCGGCTTGGCATGAAGAGTATGAAGCCGCTCAAATGTCTTCAGGATGATAAGGATGAGTAACAGAGTAGCTTCAAGTATCCTACGTAAATATGTACATATTCCAACTCAAAAAGAAATTACAAAAATATAAAAAAAATCAGAAAATAGAAAATACCAAAAATAGTTTTTCAAGACATGTCTTCTGTTTATCGATAACATTCACGGACCTAGAAATGTCATTCAATAATGACACAGGCCTTTAAATAAAGCTTGAACGGAAGTTAAAACTTTTCAAAACATGTCTAAATGGCTTGCAGTTATTTCAGACTGCAACCCACTTTTCAAAATGAGGAAAGCATGTCGCCAAAAAGATGGCTGTTCCTAGCAACGGGTTATTAAGCTCTCCCGGGCATGGATTACTTTATATCCGTGCACCCTCGATCTAATGTACGCCTCAGTGCATTATTTCTTGATTCAGAAGAGAAATCTTCTTTTTATCCAAATGATTTTCCGTCTACGATTCTTCAGAAAAATATTTATGTTTTTCATGGTGGGAAAGTTTGTTTGAAAAATCAATCGGACTTGAAGTTTTCAAAATTTGACACTCAATCAACGACTACAACTCTTTAAATAGAAAACAGGTCATTGATTGAGGGGGAGAGTAGTTTTTCAAATTTATGACATCTATCAGGAATTTTGATACTTCGTATAAATAATTGAGAAACGTTTGGTAACTAACAGGGTTACATTTTGAAGGGGAGTTAAACGTATGTTAACTCAAAAGGGCCGAATGTGTCAGTTATATGCAAGTATAGGGTCTTATGTGTTAATTACTAGTTGTTTCCTAGACTTATAAAGCATCAAGGACCATTTGTACCATAAATTAAACCCTTAGTATCTCTTACAACCTAAATGGAAAAGAAAGGAGTAAGTGAGGGACCATTTATGTCATTTGTTAAAAGTTGCAATTTGATATAAAAACTAATTGCGTCTTGACTCTGGTCAAAGTTTCAAAAACAAGTCAAACCTTACATGTTTCTCTCTCAACTCATAACTCATCTTTGCATTTTGCCTGCTTCATGATCTATCGTGTGATTTTCGTGTTTAGGTATGGCTTGCTTTGTGTTATCTATCATCTAAATATGTCGTATCCTTAACATCTTGCCCTGAAATTCATTAAATCACATTGTTTTTTAGGGTGTTCGTACGAAATCCTCATTCAAGCGTTGGTTAGTATTTCTAATTGAGCTTTGTTTGCTGGGTTTGCCTTAGATTACGTTCATGATGCCTAGTTGATGTCATAATTTTTTCCCCATTAGCTAACTTAAGGTCCTTGTGATTTTCGCATATGAGTTGACCTTTTAGTTAAAAACATGCTCGTTTGATGCTTGTAAAAGCTATTTGTTGTTGTTATTGTAGCTAGTATGCAATATTGATTGTATATCATGATTGGGTTATGCCTTGGAAGCATTAATTTGTAAGTTGGGATCTGCGAATAAGATATGTTCTTGGTTGCGTTTTGCTTAAATGTTCTTGGTTGCGTTTTGGTTAAATGTTCGTGGATGCGTTTTGCTTAATGGTTCTTGGTTGCGTTTTGATATGATATGCTTGATTGCGTTTTGGTTTGAAGTTCTTGGTTGTGTTTTGCTTTAAGTGTTCTAGATTGCGTTTTGCCTAAGTGTTCTTGATTGCGTTTTGTATAAAGTGCTTGATTGCGTTTTGTGTGGAATCCCTCTGTTGCGTTTTGCCTTATACATGCCTTTGCGTTTTGCCTGATAAATGCCCTTGCGTTTTGCCTGATATATGCCCTTGCGTTTTGTTTGTAATATTGTGCTAAGCAGGACAAAACGCAATCAATTGCGTTTTGTGATTGAAGACCTTCATTAATTCAAATGTAGGACCCACCTTTTCAAATTTTTTTCCAAAAACGTTACGTTTTGATTAAACTTGAATAAAATATTCCTGCGTTTTGTGTACTTTCATTTTGTCTGATTGCATGTTGTCCTCTGCGACTTGTCTTTGCGTTTTGCCTATTTTTATCAAAATAATCTTTGCGTTTTGGGTGCTGCACTTTGTATGCACTGCGTTTTGCCTATTGCGTTTTGATTAGTCTAATAAACATTGGCCTCTGCGTTTTGGCTTTTGCATTCTCTGCGTTTTGTGTGATATGTTTTTCCCAGCTGCGTTTTTGTCGCGTCATCTGAGTTTTGGTCATTGTGTATCGGTCTCTGAGTTTTGTCTCCACTGTCATGAGTTGACTTCCGTTGACTTAAGTGTTGTACATCTCGGTTGACTATCACTTCAAATATGATCAATGTGTCTATCTTGACTTGGACTTATGTCTATGTCTATCTAACCCTTGAGCATGTGCTCTTATCTAACATCACCTCTCTGTATGTATGTCTTCGTTGATGCATGTGTGCAGTTACAATGGCTGATGCAAATATCAATGCTCCTGAGGTTCCAGTTGCTGCTGCTTCTCCACCTACTCGTTCTGATGAGCAAATCTTGCCTCGTAACAAATGGGTCCCAGTGGGAAAAAGCAATTGTTTCTTGGATGTGGAAAGAACTCAAGCCAATCCCATATTCAAGATAGCTGTGGACATCTTGAAGAACACCAACTTCTTCAAAGCTTTCACCGCTTCCTCCACCATTCCATCCATTTACATCCAGCAGTTCTGGGACACCATCAGATTTGACAAAGACAAAGGATACAGCTGTCAGCTGGATGAACAACGCTTCTATCTCACCAAAGCTACTCTAAGAGATGCACTTCAATTACCCCAAGACAACAACAATTTCACATCTCCACCAAATGCTAACACTATAATCTCCTTTGTCAATGAACTGGGTTACCCAAATGTTGTTAGAACCTTATCTAGAGTCGTGACAAATGACATGTATCAACCGTGGAGGGCACTCGCCACTATCATCAATCTTTGCCTCACAGGAAAAACTTCAGTATTTGAAATACCAAGAGCTCTAGTGTTATAGATCTTGTGGGGTGTTATCAGTAAGGAAAATATAGATTATGCTGAGAGGTTGTGTGAAGAATTTACTCAGTGTATCCACTCATTCATAGAAGACAAGATGAATCTGGCTCTTCATACGGAGGGAAAGAATAAAGTTAATCCACTTGTGATTCCGAGTGTCCGTTTCACTAAGCTGATCATCAATCACCTCTAGAGCATACACAAGTTCCACAAAAGACCAATTCTCTACTCCACCTGCCTTATGAGGAGTCTGCTTTGGGATACCTGAAGTTCTCATTCAAGAACAACAAAAGAGTAAGGTTTGGGATGGCAATTCCGGATACACTTATATCTGAGAACATTCAATTTGCTACCTATTACCCCGAATATGTGGCAAAGGTTGCTAAGTACCAGCGGTATCTCGCTAGAGAAGTTGTCAGTGACGATGAAGCACCGGCTCCCAAACCAACAAAGGGGGTAAAACCGAAAACACCCAGGAACCCAAAACCACAATCTACTTCATCTCAACCACCCAAACCCAAACATGCGCCTGCTAAGCCTCAGGAAAAGAAAAGAAAGCTGGATATGGACGCCACTGAAGCACCATCTCCAGTCAAACGATTAAAAGCTGGTAAGGTGGTGAAGAAGTGAACTCTTAAGAGCTCTCAACAGTTGGTAGATGAGTTTGTAGATGAAGGTGTTCTGGCGGATAAACCCAGGTTTGAAGATGAAGAGGCTGATATTATGCAAAAGGTTATGGAAGAAAGCTTAAAGGATGCTTACCCAACACCTCGGGGTCCACTTCCACCGGTGGTGATCAAAGAACCCGAACCTAGAAAACTTCAACCACTTCAAGAGGTATAAGGAAAGGGGAAAGAGAAAGTCGATGAGGAACGAGCTGCTCAGGTTCTACTCAACCTTTAAACTCCAAAGAAAAAGGACCCTGCTGAACAGTTCATCTTTCAGAGGTGCACTCCTGCCATAACAGAACCCTCTGGTCTCGTTGAAACTTCGTCATTGTATGCGGAACTGGGTCTAACTGTCAGTGAGACAGATTCTGATGAGGAAGTGTCTCCTGAGATGAATGCAAAAGCTCAAGAGGAAGGACAGGGTGGAACAAACCCTCGTGATGCTGGAGTGTCTCAGACACCATCAAGTCATGTGGTTCACGCTGGACCAAAACTGGATCATATGGACTTGGGAATCGCTAAAGCCTCATCACAACCTAATATAGAGCAAATGGATGAAGAATTTACTGCCACGGCTTATCCAAAGGTTCAGGAGAATCTGAAACTCCTAACTGAAGGTGATGTGAGACTTGAGGATCCGGCAAGCTTAGCTGTAACCCTGTCTTCTCTGCAAAACCTCGACAAGGAAATTAGCTTCACCAATCAGTTCCTTGCGGAGAAGTCACAGGAAGACGAACCTAAAAAGACCAATACTGAAGCGGAAGTTCAATCTCTAGTCATGGTTCCCATACATCAGGACACCTCGTAAGTTCCTCTAATGACCACTCTGGTTATTGATTTCACTGTCTCTCAACTAGCCTCTACAACGATTCAAGCTTCACTACCAACATCAACTGCAACAACAACAATAACAACAACAACAAATCTTCCACCACCTTCACCTCAACCACAACAAGTCATTTCAAACTCGATCATCATTCAGCGGATTGGTGAGCTAAAACGATGTATAGCGGATCAGGTGGACGCAAATCAAGCCTTGGAGGAAAGGTTAGACAAGCAAGGGAACATGATCTACCAATTGGAGACTCAAGACTTGTCTAGAATGATCAGAGAGCAGACAGTGGAATATATAGACAAGCAAGAGATTGACCGAAAAATCAAAGAAACGGTGAAAGAGGTTGTTACCGCATCAGTTCAGTATGCAATGAGAGCCCCTCTTCGTGCTCGCTTCAAGGATCTCCCTACTTCTGACATGAAGAAGATTCTGCTTCAATGCATGCTTGAGGAGAATTATGACAAGGGCTACGAGGATCACCGGATGGCCTATGAAGCATTACAAAAATCTATTCTTCATGATGAAAGCGAGCAATTTAATGCTGACAAGGCTGAGGAGCGTAAAAAGATGAAGAGTAAGCAAGATTCACCGAAAACCCTACCTGAGTCACCTCCTCCACCACCTCCTCCTCCACCACCGTCTGGTGCATCAAGGGCTTCCAGTACAACTGGAGCCTCTGATTCCGCTCAAGATCCTCTTCCACCACTACAGTCTCCAACAACCAATCCAGATGATCAGTCTCCAGGCTCAGCTACTCCGAGCTCGTCCAAGACAACCGATACTACTACATACACAGCCTGGACAACGGCCACCTCCAGATTCGAGCCCTCTGCCTCATCTATTCTCGAAGACGTATTTATGCATGAAGAGTCAGACTTTGAAGCTCAGGATATGGTGTCTGATGATGAAGATATCTGCAGTAGGCATGTTCCCATAGTTAATCTGAATCGGGATTGGTTTAAGCCTATTTCTGAAGACGAAAGACCTACGACTCCTGAACCTGCTTGGTCCATTCCCTCATCAAGTCTACATGTCCCCATCCACAACTGGGCATCTGTGTTAGCCTCCAGCTACGTACCTCCACCAGAGAACTCTCTGCTTTCACAGACCGGTGATATTGGAGTGTTTATGGATTGGTTCTGCAAGAAGCAAGGAATCATAGAGCTCACACCGGAACACTTGGAAGGTCATGCATATGAAGTTGTCAAAGCCTTCCATCCTGATGTGATTCATCTCCAATTTCAGATGGAGGAATGTCATAAGCTTCTGACCAATCTAGTAGACGATAGACTTCTTAGGTATAACGTCAGTAGACCACTCCCATTGGGTGGTCCTCCAGGTCAAGTCACGATTCAGACAGAGTTCTTCTTCAACAGAGATTTGGATTATCTACGATTTGGCAGTAAGGGTAACAGACTTGCGTTGTCAATCACAAAGATGAAAGTCGCGTATTATCCTAATGTCGGGCTAGAACAAATGGTTCCAGATCAGATGTGGATCGAAGAAGAGTGCATGTATGACATTTTTGCAACTTATGGTATCTCCCAATGGTGGTTCAAGAGACAGAAATTCTACATCGACCGACACTCAGCAAAAACCAACCGAAGAGCTATTGTCAGGACTCACATGGGAATCCTAAGTGTCGTCAGGATCGAAGTCTTTTCGATTTACGGGTATGATTACATGAAAAAGATAGTCCTTCGAAGAGCAGATAATCAGGAATATACTATTGCTAAAAACGACTTCAAGGATCTGTACCCGAGTGACTTTGAAGACTTGTACTTGTTGAACCTTCAAGGTCACCTGAACCACCTACCGCCAAGGGACAAGAAGATTCTCTCTACTGCTGTCAACTTATGGATCAGGAATCTGGTTATCAGACAACGGGTAGAAGACTTCCAACTCGGCATCGAGAGTTACCAAACTTAGCTGAACCTCACCAAACCTTGCTGGGAAGCTACAGGGCTCGGGTTCATGCACGACTACAAGCTACTTGACTCTCCAAGAGCCGTACTGTTCAAAGACAAGTATGGTATGCAGATGCTCATGCTCATGCGCTTCAACGAAATCTACAAGTTCAGTGACAGGACTCTACAACAAATAGATGAAGCTTTGGACTATCGGGTAAAGGAATTCAAGGTTAACAAGACATCCGTCGCTATATACCAGGTTCTGACACGATTGATGTGATAATTGCAAAGCTGTTTATGTTTTCCTATTCTAAAAACAGCTAAAGCTCAGCAGAGAATCGTCAGAAACTTGGAATAAGCTTTTTTGGTGGAAGAATACGCGAAGGAGTCTATAGGTCTTTACAGAGATCGAATGTTGGTCATCTCTCTGTTGCTTCGTGTACTTCTTGTGTTGGTTTTATATATTGTAATCTTGTACATTATTAAGTAGTGTATCTTTAGGTGTTATGTGTCAGTGTATAAATTTTTCATGAGTTTTTCGTTAAACTTAAAATCCTTCAAAATTCTTATACCTGACACTAACAGATTCCCTCATTAATTTGAGGGGGAGCATTAATATGTTCCAATATCGGTGTGTATTTAATCAGACCACATTTTCTCATAAATTTTCTAACATATTTAAATCAATTGAGATCCTAAATCTTTTTAAATTTTTGATCAGGGGAGAGAATGTGATTTAAATATTAAATCTGATAAAAATGTGATCTTTTAGACTCAAGTGTAAGCTCTACCATATGTGCTAAACCTTTTTGAATATCGATGCACATATTGAGAGGGAGCGAATGGTGTATTATGGCAATTGTGGAAATGCCAAAGACTAACCCTGTAATTACTTTATCGGAGTTATAAGGATGGTAAGGTTAGGCACTCGATCTTACGATCCCGCCAGAGCCAGAGGGATCTACCCAGGGACAATCCACTAGTTAGTGTAGAAGTCCTTAGGTATGATTACAAAAGGTGTAATGTGAGAATAAGGGAATAGGCGGACTGAGATAATGCTAGTACTAGGAAACACTATCCCTAAAGGTACTAGTAATGAGTCTCGGTAAGCAATAAAAGGGTTGAAAGATGAAAAAGAATTGTTCAGATAAATGGTGAAAGAAAGCAGCCATCCTTTAACATTAGGCAGAAAACGGGTCAATACATTTGCTGTGGGAACCTGGTTGATTTTGGAATTGGAGACAAGATATCTTGGAAACAATTGAATGCTGATCATAACCTCCATAGCACTAAGAATCTCTCTAATGATTTCTGTTTAAATTGTCATGGAGACTTAAACACGTAATCTAATGATCTATCTCACTCTGAGATAGTTGGTATTGAAAAGGTTGAATGTCTACTCCAGATTGGCTCAATTAAATCAAAAACACTATATGAGTCTTGAGCTTGAGATCTTCAAAAATACTTGATGTAGGACAATATTCCATATACTTGTCTCTTCACACACTGTGAAAACTAGGATTATCTTTGTCTACTACGCATTATCCTTGTGTTATTTCCAGTTCATAGCGAGTGATACAAATGTATTCACAGTGAAAGTTGGAATTCTCTGATAGAGCCATTCATCTTACAAGATTTAGGTTGGCGAATTGTTGAGGATCATTAATTGAGATCATACTTGTGACACTGGGATACCGTTCTGTCAAAGATTATGAATTGACGGAGGATGAATTTTGATAAAAACTTAAAACTCTTGATATGTTACAAAAATCACTTTAAATAGTGATACATCGATTGATTTCAAATCATTTTATCTTATAAACCGGTAGAGATAGTGGACTCACTGATTCAATTATTACCTGTTCTTTTAGTAGCAATACTATTAGTGAGGTAAGCTGCTTTGAGTGTTCGGTAAAGAGATACTAGCAAGTACAGTGAATCTAATGCATCTGTGTTAGATGATCTAACACTTTAAGCTTGAAACCCTGTCAAGGAGGTTCTTATAATGAATCTACCTAATCACAGGTACAATATTTATACTGTAAAACGGTCCTCACGAAACCGGAGGTTAATGAACGACTTATGACGAAATGAAAGCCATATTAGTCATCCAAGCTTTATTGATAATGGTTTTCATTTACTGGTTCATATAAAGAATGAGGGAGATGACATCAACCGTCTAGTAGAATAAAGTCATAGCCACATGCTTATACTCAAGATTCAATGAATTTACAACATCAAGAAAGAATGACCTAAAGCTTATGCTAACTCTTGATATCAACTTCTTCGTTAGCAGCTAAATTGATGAAGTTATCACGTGCATAAGTCATGCCTATTCAGACTGCAAACATGTATGAGCATGGTCGGCCCAATGTCACAAGCACGCAGATGTAAAAGATCACAAGGATGATGAATAGAGATTATTTGGCTGCTGATCTCAAGGAAAGTCTCAAGTATTACATACAAAAGACAAGCTTAAAGGAAAAAGTCAAGCCTTAAAGTCAAAAGTTCACTACTAACTATGTACAAAGAGATCAATGAAATTGAATAATCAAAGATTAAGAGCTGATGTTTAAAAGTCACTAGGGAATATTATATCTTGGATTCAAATGTATTTTCTGGGTGGACCTCCATTAGGGAGATTGTGAGGTTCATGAAAAAGATTGGTCTCCCCATGTTATGTAATAGAATTGGTTGCTCGTGTCTTAATATTTATAGTTTAGTTACTCGGTTTGATTATGGCGTTGGGCAGGGTCTTTACCCACTTGTTATCACACTTTGAAGCCCAATTTAGTGGGGGGGGACACTAATAAAGCATGTATTTAACACCCTCTTAGCCATGGAGATGGGTTGGATGTTTCAATGTATAAAATCATACACGAAGTGATTTTTTTTATAGAAACTTCCTTTTCTCTCTCTCTAGAATATCGGCATACACACCATCCTTGATTGTGTTTTGATTCCACAATATATCCCCACCCCCCCCCCCCCCACCCATACCCCACCCACACCCCCCCTTTTGAATGGTTTATGGTATTGCTTGTCATCTTCCTATGAAATTAACATAATGCATATTGGCATTAAAGCAGTGTTAATATTGAATCTTACGGATTGCTGCAAAAAATCATTTCAGGTAGTTGAAAAGTTAATGGAATTTAAGATTGAGCATATGAGAATACTCGAACCTACAAGGAAAGAACCAAGAGATGGCATGACTCTAGATTTCGAGGAGATAAAAACTTTATAAATGGAGACATGGTCTTACTATTCAACTCTCGCTTAAAGTTACATCCGGGAAAACTCAAATCAAAATGGTCTGGACCTTTCGTTGTAAAAATCATGTACCCATATGGAGCAGTAGAAATCACTGATAAAAATGGGTAGAGCTTTAAGGTCAACAGGCAAAGGTTAAAAAAAATACTACGATAGGAGTTTCAATACAGAGGATAACGAGATCATTGAGCTCGATGAATGAAGAAAGGAAAAAAGTTGAACTTAAAGACTAACTGAAACAAAAGTGCTTCCCGGGAGACAACCCGGTCGTTTTTTTAATTGTTTGCTCGAGTATTTCTTACCAGTCACTCCTTCGGAGTATCAAAAACCCTTCTGGATACGGAGCATGGATGTGTCTGGACATTATCAGTCTGTAATTTAATTTCTAGTACTTTAAAACTATTTAATTGTTTTTACAGGAACCATACAGCTTATCCTTGGGTTTAGGATACGGCGTATTGATCCTTGTATAACATGTGTGTTTAATTATTTTTCTGCATTGTAACCATTGTATATCCAAGATAGGAATTATACTTTTGTCTTCTAAACTTTTATGCAGGACCTTGCTGTAAGAAAATCGACGATATGGTATACTCTGAAAAAGACGTGTGTTGAACTCGTACGAGCATTCTGACGCCTCGTCAACACACTTTTGCTCAAGAACTCAATTAGAGGAATCTTCTAGAGACAATATCGGGGAGTTCTGTTCTAATTCTATTTCTCATTTTATTTAATTGTTTTATCTATATCAACGAGGGCGTTGTATAACTATGTGGGGGGAATGAGATTTAAAAGCTACTTGTCCTTTTTTTACATTAATATCGCTATTTGCTTAAAGTATCGCAAGTTAAAAAAAATCATAGCATTAAATTTTGTAAATATTACTAGTTACATGGACTTGCGCCACTATATCCCTTAATACCAAATGTGAATATTAGCTATTCGTTTCTAAACGTTACTAAAATTCTCAAAAATTATAAGTGTGACGATGATGTAGGTAGAACTTTTAGGAACTCAGATTGGTATATCAATCGTGACCACAACGATGAGTATATGGTATTAGATGGAGATATACAACAAAAAAGATAAATGTTGTAATTTTAACTAAACTACATGGTTAGTTAAATACAGTGTAAACCCTTTACTTACTATCACTATAAGTGTAAGATCCATTAGAAAAACTGTTGAGCCATTCCTGTTCTTTTTCACACATTATGTCCTTTTTAGTTACAAACATTTTCACCTGTAGCATACACTGTAGATTAAGCCTAGCTTAATAAAGTTGCTAGTTTCTGTTTGTGTAAAGTTTTGTATTTTCTGTGGTCTATGGTGAATTGTTTTAATCTTGGTGTAGGTCAGGAAATTGTAACTATGAATGAAAATATGTAGCTCATGTATTTTGCTAACTTTCGCGATTATGTTATATATGTCGAAGATGTAAGTGTTAAAGGTAAAATTTCGGATGAATTTTGATTGTGAAGACGGTAAAATTGCACCGAGGTTTATGTTAAGAAAAAAATGGAAAAAATAGAAAAATGCATCAAAAGAGAAGGATGATTTATAGTCGGTTCGCTAAACTTAAACCAATGAAATACTTGGAAGGATCGATTATTCGTTGATATGTGGATAAAAATCAACGATGTATAGTTTTTGTAAAGTGGACGTTATTAATTTTCTTGTAAAAGTATGTAAATTTGAGATGTTCGGGAAGTTGACCATTTGGGAACGCCAACTTAGGTTGTCTTTGTCATTTCTATGATTGAGGCGGATTGTTATTTTTGAGTGCTTTATCATGGATGGTCAGGGAAATTCTAGCACTTCCTATTTGTTAAAGCTTAATCTTTTGTTTTGTGATTTTTACTTAACACAGAATTTGCTTCCATTTAATAGCATATTAACTTGGATGTTACTCGAACGAGGTTCGAGATCGAGTCATGCTGGTCTATTCTGTCATTACGGGGCCATGTAGGCGTGACTCAGGCACCTTGTTGGTTTATTACTTTTGTGTGAAAGTTAGAAGACCTACCTATATTGTTCATTATCTTACCCTTCGGTGAAACTACAGAATAAGGATGGTGATTGAACATATGTTTTTTCTATTGTTAACGGACTTGTATGTTTGATTCAGTGCTGTTGGTGGGTTGGCACTAGCGGTGAAAGATTGTTTTGAATGATTGAACCTTAGCCTTTTAATAATAAACCAATTTACCTTTTTGACGTGTTTCTCCATTTGCTCTTGTGGTGGAGATGTGTATCCTTTGCCATTGCATATGTATGAGGCTAATCACCGACGATCAATTGTGCGTACTGATTCAATCCCGAAAGTTGGTCGTGTAATATACTATAGTATTCACGTCCGGATATAAATTACTTTAGGGAAAAGTAATTTTAGATCCTCCGGATGTAGTGATCCCAACGAGAGATGAATTTGAAATCCACGAAAGTGTTCCCCACTTTAATGCTTGAATATCTTTTAATTTTTGGTTTTTAATTAAAACTAAAGATAGCGATAAACTAGATTATGCTAATTAACAAGCAAGCTAATAAGATGAAAAATATATAAAGAAAAAATATGCTTGTCAAGTAAAAGTGAATAGATTCTTAAGTGTGAAGTTTTAGATCTTAATGACGAATTAATATCCGTCTAAATAATCGTTTCCTCAAAACGTTAGCTTAATATTGAAAATAACTTTTTATCGAGACATTAATTACTAGTTTGATGCCTACTTAATCTTACGGCTTTTGCCCGTTCGACTAAATAAAACACTAAACTAAATAACTTTTGCAAATTATTAATCACTAGTCACTTATTAAATTCCACACTTAATTCACTATCCACCGACTTACTTAACAAGCATATGATTAAACTACTCACTAAGCATATTAATCAAATAAGCAATTCTAAACATAATAAGCTACTTTATTCTAAATTATTAGTAATGAAATGAGAAAGAAAGTAGAACCGAATGTCAAGCCGATAACGAAAAGTAACCACCCGATTTAATAAGCTAAAGAAAATAGTCAAATTCTATCTAGCTTATTAAACCCTTAAGCTCCGGCCTTAGATGTAGACGATTTCACCAACCAAAAGACAAGAAAAGATTAACTAACAAAAGTAATAAGCTAATACCATTACTACTTATAAAAATATGGAAAGATAGATATGATAGATCTGATCGTCCCTACATACTGCTACTTACCAAAACAAAAGAAAAGGAGATGAAAACTAATAAATTAACCTATTGCTACTTTGCTCTCCTTATCTACAAATTATAAAATCAAAAAAATCAGATGCTATCTAAGATGCTACTATATTAAATCCACAAAAGAAACTCTAAAAACAAAAAATGAAAGATAAGATATTATGTGCCGCTGCTATCCTACGAAAATCAAAAAAAGAAAAGAAAGTAGTTGTTGCTGCCCTTTTTGATATTTAAACAAACAATAACCGAACAAAACTACATCTACTTTTAAACCATATAAATCACTAACGAACACCACTTAAAAACATTAAGAAAACGTGGGAATAAAAATGTATTCTAAACCATGTATCATCAATAAACCAAGATACCAAAATCATACACGAACCAAATCGATTGGTGCGTTACAACGATCGGAATGAAAATAACATAAGATTAAGATTTAAACTACTCCTAATCTAATCTATCTACCCTCTGTTAAACTAAATCTACTCTACCGAATGAAAGAAAAAAAATGAAAAACGAGATGGAAAACAAAACTAAGATAATAAAGATAAGATATTTTTTTCTAGTGTTCTGTTGCTGCGTCCCTTTTTAAGCCAAAAGAAAATGGGCCTTCAATCAGTTATGACTTGCTACATGGGCCTCAAATTTGTTGCAGGGCCTAGTCCACTTGCACTTCTATTTCTGGGCCTAATTCTTGCACATAATACTTGGCTGGGCTGCGATCATATTTCTGGGCCAAATGCACTTCATATTTTTAGGCCTAAGTCTTGTTAAATCTTAGGGCTTGATAAATATAGGTCGGTTCTGGCCCATATAAATGGCGTCGGGCCGGCCCAATAAGAAATGAAGGCATCGTTAGACTCGAATTTTTGTGCTCTTTCCAATGGCATGCTCGGGAAATATTGACGACTTCATCTTGATCTCTGATGCGGTCATTGTAGGACTTCTACATGAAGTTTTACAACTCCCTAGGCAGAGCACCTAATCGTTAGTAGTAGTATAGGCAAGGCTCGAGGGTTGTTATCATTCACTCGGGAAATAGGTTGGGAAGGCTTGATCACGATCTAATAGAATTCTAAAGGTTAAAAGAAT
>BQNB010088814.1:16097-27563 GCA_026074375.1 Tanacetum coccineum | reverse complement strand
AGACCTTTGTTAGCTAACATGATTGCAGGACATGATGACAACCAAGGTGAACCACAAGAAGAGCCTATTGAATCACAACCCCTACCAAATGCATCAATACCCTCTACCTCTCAACCTACAACTGAACCCCACCCTAATCAAGAATTAGAAACCGAGACTGAAATTCATGGCTCATCATCTGATTTTGTTCACACTCCTCCTACCCAAGTTGAGACATCTTCACCTAAACCCACTGAGCATACCTTTAAACAACCATCAACTGAACACCAACCACTCTCACCAAGACAAGAACCTGAAGCTCCACAATCTCAGGCTCTAACTCACCTCATGTGCCAGAGGCAGATCTTTGATGTAGAAGACTCCTTATATGGTTCCCACCTTTGATCACCCAAGGTTGAGAGGTTGGAGACAGCTGCTCAAGCAGAATAAGCAGGACTATAGGGAAAGACATTGTGCTGAAGTTGGTTAATTAAGATGGTCAAGTATTGGAAAATATTCAAAGAAATTTTTGAGGGAATGGGGAATATGGGGTATCCAACTGATGGTTCTTTTACTTTTTGGAAAAGCTTTTTCACACCCCAATGGCGATTTTTTGTCCATCATATTTTACACTGCATAAGCCCTAAAAGTGGTGGATGGGATCAATTTGGTAGTAATATTGCAACTGCTTTGATTTGTCTTTCCACTGGCAGGGTTTATAACTTTTCAAAATTGATTTTTGATGGAATGGTGGCTAATTTGAAAAGTAAAACTAAGTTTTTGATGTACCCACGATTTCTACAAATGATTTTGGAAATACAAACTGAGAATAAACACCCTTATTTGGCTGTGGCCTTGACCAAAAAGATTTTTGGAAACATGAAAAGGGGTTTTAGGGGGGTACCAAGACCTTTATTGCCTGCTATGTTGCCTGTTGTTGATCAAAGTGCAGGACCAGCAGATCAAGCTGAGGATCAACCATCATCTTCTGAACCATTACCATCAACATCTCACCCTACACCTGTAGCTGAACCTACACCTGTACCTGAACCAACAACTCACCCGACATCACCTTCACCTGAACCTGACAATGAACCCACTGAGCACACCTTTGACCAACCATCAACTGAACACCAACCACTCTCACCAAGACAGGAACCTGAAGCTCCACAATCTCAGTATCCTTCTCACCCTCATGTGCCAGAGGCAAGATCTTTGACAGCGGAAGACCTCCTTCATATGGTTCCCACTTTGATCACAAAGGTTGATAGTTTGGAGACAGAGCTCAAGCAGACTAAGCAGACCATGGGGAAAGCCATTGTGAAGTTGGTAAAGAAGGTCAAGAAATTGGAAAATATTCTCAAAAGAAGAAATGTGGTTCTAACTACATCAGAGGATGAAGAACCAGAGGATCAGGGGAGGATATTTAAGGACATTGATGATGATCCTCTAGTTTCTTTTGTTACTCCTACTAAACCTTCAGGAGAGGCTCAGGAAGAAGAAATCAGCCCTACAACCTTGGAAGCAGCTAAAACTCTGTCAAAGGTTGCTTCTCAGAGGTCAAAATCAGTTGATAAGGGTAAAAGATACAAGAGGAGAAAAGAGTTCAAGGGAAAAGACTTTGAAGACATTAGTACTGGCTTTGAAGAAGTTAATACTGGTGGCTTAGTTAATACTGGTGGCTTAGGATTTAGTACTGGTAGTGGACCAGTTAGTTCTGATAGAGGCCAAAGGGAAGGAAAAGCTCAAATGATTGTTGAAGAGACTCAAGCTCCCAAAAGAACTAAAGAACAAATTCAACAAGAAGAAGCTAGTCTTGCAGAAGCCATAAGATTGCAAAATCTAGAGGAAGAAGAAACTGCCAAACAAGTTCATTTGGATGCTTTATTGGCTAAAAGATTGGCAGAAGAAGAAGAGTTAACTGAGCAACAAAAGCAAAGAAAAGCTCAAGTTCAGTTTGAAGCTCAACATTATACTGAAGAAGATTGGGATGCTATTAGAGCTAAGCTTGAGGCAAATGCAGAGTTAGCAAAAAGTGTTATAGCAAAAGATATGTCTGAAGAAGACTTTGCAAAGAGAATGGTGGACTTGGTAAATCAAAGAAAGAAATACTTTGCAGAAGAAAGGGCAAAAGCAAAAAGAAGTAAGCCTATGACTCAGTCACAGTTGAGGATTTACATGTCAAATTATCTGAAGAATCAAGGAACATGGAAGCTTTCTCAGTTGAAGAAGTTGAAGTTTGAGGAGATTAAAGAAGAATTTGATAAGCTGGTTAAGCAAGTTGATACTTTTGTTCCTATGAGTCTTAAAGCTACAAAGGCTGAGTTGAAAAGATTTGGTGAAGAGCTTCAGACAAAAACTACTAAAAGGCAAAAGATTGATGATAAAGATGCACAATCTACAGAAGAAAAGGAAAAAGAGCCTGTAAAGAAAATGGGAAAAAGAAGGAAACAGATAGCAAGGAAAGGGTTACACACTGCTAAGGATGAAGCTGAAAAAGATGAAGCTAGTGAAGAAGATGATTCTTCTTCATGTACAAATGTTCCAATTAATCCTGTTCTTATAGCTGTTAAATCCCCAAGTATAGCAAGCTATAAGATCATCAAGCAAGGCAAGAAAGGTGTATATCAAATAGTAAGGGAAAATGGTACTGATAAGGTTTATATGAGCTTGGGAGCCATGCTTAAAGAAATATCAAGAGAAGATCTTACAGAATTGTACAGGATTGTGATGAAGAGATTTGGTACAGAGGGTCCAACAGATGATTATGAGAGGGTGTTTTGGGAAAACTTGAAGACAATGTTTGATGCACCTCTTAGTACTGATTTAGTTTGGAGCTTACCAGGTCAACAAAAGATACTAAGTTGGAGATACTATGAAACCTGCAGAGTGCATTGTTTGAACCTAGACTCAGCTGATATTTATATGTTAGCAGAAAGAAAATATCCTTTATCAGCTAATGTATGTCAAACTATGCTGAAAATGAAGCTTCTGGATGGAAAGATGAATGAGGATTGTTATAAACTTTTGAAAATGATGGAGAAGCAAGCTGGTGTTAGAAAATGATGGAGTTGTCAGTAGATGTGAACATATGTTGGAAGCTGTGAACTATAGTGGAAGAGAGAAGGGTTTGGGTGTTGGCTAACCACCACACAACAAATGGTCATCAGTTCACCATGCTTAATAGGCATAAGGACTGGCTAGTCCAAAGCAAACGGTTTTGGTAAAGACTTCTCAAATCCGTTGATGGTTGACAGTTTACCAAAAACTGGATGGTACTCAACTTACCAATGATTCATGTTCAAAAAGTTGAACTGGTTATTAATCCACCAGGGTGATGTCATGATTCCACCAAAGGATTAGCTAGCCCAAGAGCAAACGGTTACTTGGTAAAGGCTTAATCAAATCCGTTGATAGCTGATGATTTGCTAAAAATCATATGGTATTTCAACTCACCATGTTTCATGTACTAAGAGTTGAAATGGTTATCAATGTACCATGGTTTATAAACCAAACATTGGCTACTCCAGAGTTAATGGCTAACTGGTAAAGAGACATCAAATCCATTAAATGGCCTTGCATAACGCCGTTACTCTGCTGGTTAAAAAAGAATTTCGTTGGCCGTGAAATTCTCGATCTAGATTCTTTTAATAATCCTTCGAGCAGAGCCTGAGCCATAGCCGTAACCCCCTTTTCGAGTGGGCCTATTATCCAGACCGTTACGATTCGACCATGTATGCCCTAAACCAGATTCTCAATTATTCAAAAAATCAGACAAACTTTTTTTTGTTTCTCGGATGGACAGTAATTCTAGCAATACAGTGATTTCCGGAATGAACAATGACTTTTGATGAACAGTAACTTTGATAAAAAATTTTTGAAACCCTAGAATCAAAACAGCTTTGATACCAATTGATATGAACCGAATCGATTAAAGAGATAAAAGAACAAATAAACAAGATAAATGGTCTATTTTGATGAGATAAACCAACCCCCCCAATGGTTTATATTAGTGAGAATAAAACCTATCTCCCAAATGAATTAGCTAATCAATATTCTTTAATCAGCATTCTACATAAAAACGAATACAATCCTAATGGTCTAATATATCAATAAAACTTAACTTGTTGACTAAGATTACATAATAAAGGAAACCACGTAAAAATAGTTGACCAAGAAAATATAAAAAACGGAAACTATAAAAATGATAAGAAAATATTAAATATAGGTTCTTATCAATATATGCCAATAAAAGGAAACTAAGATAAAACAACAAAATAATAAATTTTTTAATAATTATAATCCAAGATCGTATCATTACTCTTACTCGCCCCGTAAAAAACACCTTGTCTCTCAGGTGCTCCTTTGAAACTGAGCCACGGATTCCAAGATCCCAAATTTGTCTTTGATTTCCCTTGTAGTGTAAAATCGGCCAATAGCAAACTTGATAAACAAGTCCGAGGAGGATGGTTGCTGACCCCTGTTGTACAGTATCTAGCCCTAAGAACAAAAGTGATTGTTTCACAGACGTGTAACACTCGAAGATGGTGTCCCAGCATAAAGCATTTACTACAGATTGGATACTTTTAGGTCTTCTGGTTGATCAAGTCGTAATCAATAAAAAACTTTCTCCAGAATACCTTTGCCTTGACCTTGCCGCGCCTTGACCTTACGCTGTTAGGAATCCTTTGATTTAATTGGACTCCCAAAAAAATCAATTGTTCCCCCTCGGATCACCTCTTCCTTTATTTGCTGCTTGATTTTTTTTTTTTTTCAGATCTGTGAAGCTTTTCAGTCAGCCAGTGAGATATCTCGATGAGCTAATGCAAAATCTTGACGCGCCTGTCTAAAAGATTCCTTCAGTTTAGTTTGGTGAAACAACAACGTGGATTGTAGCAGTTTCAGCGTCTCTGTGATCTCAGCTAACCCTTCTTCAAAGCTCTTCCCTTTCATTCCTTCTCGAGAAGGACAATTTCTGGAGGTGAATAATGTTTCGGATGAATAGTATTCTGATGAACAGTAACAATGATTTTTTTTGTTAGGAATTATTGTAAACAAACTTAAGTCTGGTAGTTATAGAGTTAAGTCTGGTAGACATAGTTAAGTCTGCCAGTACTAAGTTAAGTCTGGCAGTACTATAGTTAGTACTGGCCTTGTCTAGTTAAGTCTGTTTATGTAACAGAATAGTTATAATAGTTATCTTAGGAGATATCTTAGGAAAGGATATGCATTATCCTTTCACACGTTTTGTAAAGCCTTTTAGGGTTTCCTTGGTGTATAAAAGGAACCCTACGGCATAGTGTTTGGGCATCCAAACCTAATAGAAATCAATAGCAATATACGAAGTTAGTTTTACAATTGTTCTTCTTAGTACTTGTGTTAAGATTCCGCATTAGCACATAGTATTCATAGTCATTGTCTCTCTTATAGTTGATTTGGATTTATTCAAGTTAGCTATTAGCTTACAAAAGGCTAATCAGATCCAAGACTTTGGACCTACATACACCAAGGAAACCCTAATGGGCTTACAAAATGTGTACAATGATAATGCATATCTATTCCTAATATATCTCATGCATATCACTTTAGCAGTACTAACTATATAATACTAACAGTTCTAACTATACTGGCAGTACTAACAATGTACTGACAGTACTAACTAATATAACTAGCAGTACTAACTACTTAGTCTATTTTTTCAGTCTTTAGCAGCAATATCAATCTTGAACCAGCAGTAGTAAAATAGTATTGGCAGTAGTAACTCAAATTTCCCAACAATAATGAACGATACCAAAAACTGAACGCGTATTTAGAGTATAAAAATTACAAGGGTTTTCCTATGGATTGAAGTGCTTTGGAAGACCTTTTTGGCTTTTCTTCTCTTCTAAAAATCAAACTTGGTGGTTAATGCCTTCTTCTTAGTCTTTGGTCTCTGTAAAATTCGTTTTAGGGTTCGGTATTTATAAGGCCGAGAATTTAGTCGATACGCTATATTGAAAGTGGTCAATACGATGTATTGAGGTTTCTTGGCGTGTGCTCTACGATTATTATATTCTAGAATATTTCATGACTTGTACTTGGGTACATCATATGGCTTTCTTCTAGATACGACGTATAGATCTATAACACCCCCAAATTTACAACGCAACAGAATACAACATTAGAGGAGGTCGCTACAAGTCATAATACAAGCACATTTGAGTCCACGGTAAACGACTTTAACATAAATTTTTATAAACAAAGTTTACATTTATTTTTATTAAAAAGATCAAGTTGCAAGGTCCCAAAAAACTTTATGAAAACTCGATTCAAAATAAGTCACACCATGACAAGTTCTTTAAAAACATCTTTATCGTTCATGATAACAAAGTTCACCACGTCCACGTCCCTTCGCTATCCGCATTCTACCATCCGATTTTCCATCCCCATCCAAGTCAGCAAGCATAACCTGAGATAACCATGTTAAAAACGTCAACAAAAATGGTAAGTGAATCCAAAGAGTTTTATAAACAATCATGTGAACACCAAGCATAAGCAAAACAAATTAGTTCATAGAACAATCACAACGATGCTTAGAGCCTCGAATCCGACCTTAACCATGTGCCCAACCTGGAGTAAAGTGTTACACACTCCCTATACTAAATACAATATGTCCTCCGAATGCCCTCGCGAGGAACACACGCCAGACAGGTCGTTAGGCCAAAATATATCTATTATTATTGCATCAGCGTTCATCGGTTATCGGTGATTAACAGTCCATGAAGGAAGGGCCACAACATACCACTTATAGCAACGTTCACATAATAAAATCACCTGTGTTCGATTTTTCTAAAACAAGCATGTATCTCCCTCGCGGGTTTTTAAAACATAAAAAGATTTAAATGCGAGGCTATGAACTCACCTTGAGGTTGCAAAACAATTGGCAGAAACGCAAATATTAGGCAAAAACATAATGAAAACCAGAACGGCTCGATCAAGAAGTTGCGGTTTATCTTAACGGTTATGACCCACCAGTTTAGGATGATGTATTTGGGTTTTCCGATGGATGATTACATCAACGCGACACGTTGATAAAAGGTTTGGGTTTCAAGTTGTAATAGTTTGGTGGTTGGTTTAATAAAACAAATCGAAAGGTAAAAGCAAAGTATATAATATATTCCGTATATATTATATATGAATGACAAGAAAATATATAATACATGACAGGTATTATACATGAATATGTAAATAAAAGAAGTAGAAGAACAAGTTAAAGTATGTAATATATATACATAATATATATCACATATGAAAAATAAGACAAGTATATAATGCGCGGCGTGTATTTTATATAAGAAAAATATTATATAAGTGACGTGAGAAAAATAATTAAAACAACATAATTCGACACGTGTTCGAAAGTCACCAAATAAAATAAATAAAAAGTTATTACTTAAAAGTAAACACACGTTTTAAAGTCTCGAATGACATTTTAAAAGTTTTAACAAAAGTTATTATTGTCCTTTAGTCGGGACTTATAAAATAATATTATATAATTTAGTATTTCATTTTCTTGACGAGTTTTAGTTAAAACATTGTCTCGTTCGTAAAAGTATGTTTTCCGTTTATTTACGGGGTTATTGTATAATCACAATTTCTATCTATATAATAGACAAGTTATGAATTAGTTCATGCTGACTAGGCATGATGACTAGGCTGTTTTATTGCTGACTCAAAGGGCAAAATGGGAACAATTTGGTGACTAGGCAATAACAGTGTAAAAAATAGGGGTATTTTAGACATTTAGGAAGTTCCTTACACCTTTGCTACAATATCGGCCCGCATTCATTTTTCTGTTTCAATTTCACCCTATATCTCTCCTCCGATTCAAATCAAACATTCCTAACTAAATCCCCACCCACATCAAATCCTTCAGCGATTTCGATTCAAGATCCAAACCACTATTAACATCAAGCACATCAAATCCATATGTGTAACAAAAAACTCTAACCTAATTTTGTTCCAACTGATGAAGAACATATACCACAGATCTTTTGAATCACGATAAACCTACGTAACACAGGATGACTATGATTATAATCAATCTAAACAAACGATTCATTTTGAGGTTAGGCATGTTTGATTTACTTTTTTATTTTAATTTTATTTTCATAATTATTATGATGCAGTTAATTTACAGATTGATTATTGTCTATATATTATGTTTTTATTTTATTAATTTCCAGTTTAGTGCTTTTTGATTCATATATAACCAAATCATTCATACGAATACCTCTTTGTGTTATTATGTGGTGATCTGTCATCAATCATACATGACTATTAGATTAGGAGTTTCATCTTTGGAATGATTTATGTATAAACACAAATTTTAGTTGCTTTAGAAACTTAGATTGCGTATGTATATTTGTTATGATTTTTATCTCTTTTGGATATTTGATTATAGTTTTTTTAAGATGTATAGGGAGTGAATGATGGAAATTGTGCATGACAGCCACTCAATCAGTTGTTGGCATTGGAAGATCGATGCATTCAGTTGAACAAACAGAGAAAATAGATAGACCCATAAACAAGGATGCCGACAGATCTGTTGTCTTGATGGACTTCCTATGGTAAGTTCTTGCTTATATAAGTTTTAAATTTCGTTGCAAGTTTTTTGAGCAAGAAAGAAGTACACTAAATGAAATAAGCATGTTTTAGTGTTTGGATAAGCTTTAGGCTGTTGGTATACGAGTATGTTTTCTTATTCAATGTGATTAGTCCATATATAATATTTTAATATTCTACCTTATATTGTGCAGGCTGCAATTCCTCCTTTAAAAGAAGACAGGAAGGATAGTCAGTTGTATTATCAGCCGCCACTTGCATCCTGTGTTGGTGGAACTACCAGCTTTCGATGGGTTCCCATTCAAAATAGGACTTTCAGTACTCATATTACCTCTGCTGAGCTTGAAATTGATGAAAAGTATTATTATTGAGGCAACCTTTTTTGTATTTTTTACTTTGTGAGAGTTGTGTAACCGTGATCTTATTTATATAAATTTGTCTCTGCAGAAATTCAACACTACGGTGGGTTGAACACTACATTTATGGAAGAAAGAAAAACAGTGTGGGTCCACTGATGTAAAGTTAATAGAGGGAACACACAAACATATCTGAAGTGTGGAAATGAATTTGATTTTCAAGCAATGAGAATCAAGTTGGTTAAGGTATGACAAGTATTGTTATTTTTGAATTTTTTGTAGTGACTTATTTTAAGAACAAGGCCTGTATAACAGGATCTGTATTTATGCTTGGAAAGTCTGTCAGTATCTCTTAAAGTGTAGCTTGCAATATATCCCCCTTCATTGTATCCATTTATTCATTTCGGAAATAGAGTATCAATGAGGTCTGAAAGCACATAGAAATCGTTATCTATCTATTGTATTATCTATATTTTTTGCTGGTTTTCAATTTAATACAATTCAAATGTCATTTCTGTTTTCCTACGAGCATTGGCATACCGATATGTTATTCATTTATAAGTTTGTTTATTCTTAACTTTTCATCACATGTTACTACTTCAACACCACCACCCATGAAGCTGCAATCTCGGTGCTTTTATTCCACTTAAAAATGCATTTAGCATACAACAGAATGAGTAAACAATGTATTGATAATTGACAATTGCAGCTGAACTTTTGCAGGAAGTGAGCAAGGTATGACATAGAACCTAAATTGTTTAATTTTTAGTTTGTATTAATTCCATATATTGTTTGTAAGTATTTATTTCCTACATAAATGTCTTGAGACATATTTTCAAATAAAAAATGATATTACCTAATATACTTCCTTAAATCAAGTTTGGGATTTGTTTTTATTTTAAAAGAGTAGTTAATACATTTAAAATGAATTAGTAGTAGTTAATACTTTCCTATATTGACTTTTTATTAATCATATAAAATTTTCTCCTAATCATTTGTTAATGACAGGGGTAGACAAGTTCTGAAAAATGGAACAACATGACGTAATTGCTACACCACAAGAAGTTGGCTCATGTTTATTAGCAAACATGCCTGACATGTCATTGGTTTGTAGACGTAGAGGGAGACCGATGAAAGATATATCAAACGGTATAATACATGGACATCTTTTAATTTGTTTACTGATTATGATTGATTGTTTAAATGTTACTGAGTATCCAATGGTTTTTATTTTGTTGCATAACACATATAACACGGAAATTCTTTTCTCATATGTAATCTCAGGACATTGTTCTCTAGCTTTTTCAAGTGATTCTTTGCTTGAAAACACCACTTCGTTTGTGATCATGTCAGATCAGACTCAAGCAAATATCAACACTCCTGTTTTGGTTACTGATTTACTCCCTAGATGCAGAGGCAGACCACCACTAACTGACATCTCGAATGGTAAGTAACTATACCTTAAATCATTATGTTGGTGTAGGCCGCTCATAAATGAAATTTCAAATATGTAATATCAGGACATTGTTCTGCTACTTTTTCAAGTGATTATTAACACAACAAAGTAAACACATCCACATACATTATTCTATACTTGGTTGGAAAAAAATTATTTAGCTAACACATAAATTAGCCAGGTGTGGGAGTTGTCCAAAAAATTCACACATACAAATAGTCAAATATCAAGAAATTTGAGACACTAAAACAAACATGACCAAATTCTAGTTTTTTTCAGAAAGTTTACAGATATAGGAAAATGTAAATGAATATTAGTAATCCATATGTCAAATTCCAAAAAGTTCACAGATACAAGTTTGTGTAGTATAATTTGATATGTCAATATAACAAAGAAACTAATACTTACCACATGATATGTCAATATACCAAAGAATCTGATACTTACCAGCTGAACTTTTTCATGACTATTTTTTTTGTTTCCAGAATACCTTGACCATGGAGATCCAACCAATATTTGTGGCGCATGTAATGCTTCGTTGTGGGACTTCGAGGCAAGGCTTAAAAGGCCTTTTCATAATCTATGGAGTTACTCTACATGTTGTGGATACGGAAAAGTAAAGGTTGCAAAACTAAAAAAGGCTCCTAAACATTTGTTGGACCTGTTTTGCAATGATGATGCGACATCGAGAAATTTTTTATATTAGTATAAAATGATACTGTTGTAGGTTGGATTGTTTACCAATGATGATGTTTCGCAATGATGATGGACCTGTTTTGCAATGATGATGGACATGTTTCGAATAAAAATATTGTATATACCAACGATGGTTGTATACAAACTCCACGACAAATGTCATTTAAAAAGAAGTTTTATTTCATCTTTGAATTTTAGAATATTTTTTGTTTAACCAAACGCTTCTTTATCTTTTCAATAATATTACACATTATGCTTTCCTACTTTTGTTTCATTGTTATGCGTTTTCTTTTTCGAATATATATATATATATATATATATATATAGGGGGACTTTCTTTTCAGAACCATTCTTAGTGCGAGAACTGACAGAACC
>BQNB010088814.1:0-15150 GCA_026074375.1 Tanacetum coccineum | reverse complement strand
GTTGCAGACTTAGTGCCCAATCTTTAAAGGATTCAATCTTGGCAGGATCCACATGGATACCCTGACTGTCGATCACGTGACCAAGGAACTGTACTTTCGGGATCCAGAATTCGCATTTAGAGAATTTGGCATACAACTGTTCCTTTTAAGCAACTCCAAGATTAACTTGAGGTGCTCTTGCTTGCTCTTCGAATATATCAGAATATCGTCAATAAAGACAATTACGAATTTATCCAGATATGGTTTGCATACCCGATTCATAAGGTCCATGAATACGGCAGGTGCGTTTGTCAAACCAAACGGCATAACTTGAAATTCGTAATGGCCATAACGAGTTCTGAAGGCAGTCTTCGGAATGTCTTCTTCTCGAACCCTCAATTGGTGATAACCTGACCTTAGGTCGATTTTCGAGTAGACACTCGACCCTTGAAGCTGATCAAATAAATCATCAATTCTTGGGAGCGGATAACGGTTCTTCACCGTTAGTTTATTCAATTCCCGGTAATCAATGCACATCCGGAATGATCCGTCTTTCTTCTTGACAAACAAGACCGGAGCTCCCCAAGGTGAGGAACTGGGTCTTATAAAGCCTTTGTCGGACAGCTCTTTCAGTTGCTCAGATAACTCTTTCATTTTGGAAGGCGCCAATCGATAAGGTGCCCGTGCTACAGGTGCAGCACCAGGTACCAAATCAATTTGAAACTCCACTTGTCGAGTCGGAGGAAGACCCGGCAAGTCTTCAGGAAATACTTCAGGAAAGTCTTGAACTATTGGTACGTCCTCAAGTCGCTTCTTCTCCGACTTGTCTTCAACCTCCTTTGCAGTAACATGTGCCAAAAAGATAGGAAATCCTCTTTCCATGTACTTCTGCGTTTTAGTGCACGAAATGATGTTTAATCGTGTCACATTTCCCTGGTGACTTCCATCGCCGTGTATGATTAAGGTTTTATTTCTCCAGGGGATGCGAACAATCTTCTCGGCACACACAATGATCGCTTGGTATTTCGCCAACCAATCCATACCGATTATAGCATCGAAACTACCAAGTTCTACAGGCATTAAGTTTAGGTTGAATGGGTGATTTAGTAAATTCTCTAATGGCGAGCAAATTCGATAGCGAAATTGTCATAGGGCGACTAGTAATGTGTCTTGGCTTCTCGGCTTAGGATTTGGTATAAGATGATGCCAACTTTATAGTAAGACGGAGTGAAGGTCTGCTTAGTTGATATGGTTACTAATTCGATTTCCAAAAGTAAACGCGTTCTATGAATACGCACACAAAACATGATATAAGTAGAAAATTGTCCCGCATTTCCAACCACATACACCTCGCTGGAGCCCTGTCTTCCCTACTGATTTACCATGGTCATTGTTATTCTGTTTGGGCAGTTTCTCTTCTAAATGTCCACTTGAGCTCCGCACTCATAGCAACCATTTCCCTTCTGATTATTATTGTTGTTGTTGCGGTTGTTGTTGTTATCATTTGCAGGTCGGCTTCTACAATCCTTGGCGAGATGGCCAACCTTTTTGCAGTTATTACACCTAGGTGGACAAAGTCCTTCATGATTGTAATTACACTTGGAACATAGAGGTTTAGACCCGGCGTATGGTTTCCTGTCACTATTGATTGCAGTGTAGACCTGGCCTGTGTTCTGCCTCTTATTCTGCTGTTGTTGGTTTTGATTGTTCTTGGAAAGATCATCATACTTTCTTTTCTTTTCTGCCTGACGTTCAGCATAGGCATGGGTCTTCTCATCCATCAACTCAGTTATAAACTCGATAGCCTCTTGCATGGTTTTCGGCTTTGATGCCTTTACACTGCCATGTATCATATCGGGCAAGCCACCGATATACTTTTCAATCTTGTCTATCTCTTTTGGGAACATCCTGGAACACATCAAAGCTAGTTGCTGAAATCATCGACTATAGGCCACATCATCGGTGCCCCTAACCTTAAGATTCCACATCTCAGTCTTAATCTTCTTGATCTCACCCCTCGGGCAATACTTATCAGTCATCATTTTCTTTAGTGTTGCCCATGGCATGGCATGAGCTGCTTCGGGGGTAGTGGTCTTAACATGAGAATTCCACCATGTAAGAGCATCGTCTTGCAGAGTGCAAGTCGCGAATTTGACTTGACTAGCTGCTGTGCAATTGCTAATGCTAAACACAGACTCTATTTTCTTAAACCATCGAGTGAGTCCGACAACTCCCTCAGTGCCTTTGAAGTCCAAAGGTTTGCATTTCAAGAATTCAGAGTAAGAGCATTCTTGAGCAGTTTGTACTGGCCTTAGTCCTGAACCATTGCTGTTGTAGCCATTCCTAACCCTGCTTGCTTCTGCTTCAGCCATTGCTGCAGTAACTCCTTGGTCAATTAAGGCCTGAAGTTATGCCTCAGTAACAGTTGTGGTGGGTGTTGCATTTGGGGTTGGTGTGACTAGTGTTGACCTTATGGTTCTCTTTGGTGCCATTTACTTCAATCACAAGAAAATACAATACCCGTTAGATTTCAATACAATCATAACGTGACATAACATATGCATCATAAATAAAATGAAATCACATCATAGTGAAATTACAAACCAAAACAAAAGATCGACTTAACATAATACATCCATGTCCATATATAATTTGGTAACATACATGATTCTGTTTGGTACATAATGATTCCCTATCGCTAGGTTACAAAATGAAATTCAACTAACAGCCCTACTAGCGGGAGTTTACCCGTAATACTTAGTTGGCTATACAGGATAGCTAATCAAAAATAAAGATCTATCCAGGATACTATTCCAAAACAAAGATCTATACCGCCTGCTAGCTGGGAGTAACCCATAAAAACTTAACAGACTGCATAGTAGCTACAATCATAACCAAAGTCTAGGAATTGCTACCAGTGTCCTCCAATGTGTTAACGCGTGCTCCAGCCTCCAAGGCCTGGGTACGCATGATATGCCGAACAGCAAAATCATCTATAGCCTGATGTTGCCACTCGTGGCGACGCACCTCAGTCTCTAACACTGTAACTCGTGCCTCTAATGCCCTGCAGTAAGCTTTAGACCTAGCCAAGGCCTGACGGGTCTCCATACTCTCTTGGTCGTAAGCAAGTCTCTCTCTCCTCAATACCTTAATCTCGGCTCTCATAGCTGCACGATCTTTGGGCATTCGTGATTGTATGAGTTAAAAACTCCAAACTCTCTCTACTGCGAACATCTACCTGGTAACTGACCCTCATGTTGACCATCTCTAAGGCGGTCATCATCCTCCTCTCAGTATCTTGAAACCTGGTCTCCATAGTGTCTACAAGACTGTAATCGACTCTATGGGCCATAGTGGGTCTTGGCTGTCTCGCAGCAGCAGTAGCAGAACTCTCCCCAACCTCACAACTAGGTCTAGGAGTAGTAAGTAGTAGCCTCTTTCGAGGCGGCATGTCAGCCTCGGGAATATCAGCTCTGCGGCTAGTGGATGGTGCATGTAGTGGTATAGGTAATAATGGTGGGGTCCCTGATGGGAGTAGTGAATGATAGGTGGATGGTGCTGTAGCTCTCATCTAAGCCATGGCTGCTCTAGTACGTGGGGGTCGGATACGTGGAGATAAAAAGAATGGTGGTAGTGGAGGTGTAGGTGTCATCTCCGTTGGCTACTATAGGTCATCAGGATGTCTCAGGCTCCTCGAATTGTACCAAGTAATTGTTCATCCAAGCTATATGGGATCAGGTATATACTCTGGAGAACGTGGTGCATGCTCCAACAACTGTCGGGCAGCCTCCTCGTAAGGATCCTCAGATGGAATACTCTAAGATCGTGCCTCAGAGTGAACAAGAAGTATAGGTAATGGCAGAATCAGCTGACATGACTACTGTGAACAGCGAAACCAAATTATATGAGTATTTATATAAGGCTCTATTGACAATATACGTAATATATTATAACCACATATATCAATTATGAATACATCTAGTAAAACTAACTAATGCAAACAACTAGTGTCCCATAAAAACCCCTTTTTATGAATGCAATGTTTGAAAATAGTTATAGTCCAGCAAAAACATTTGACCTGGTTCTCTATAACCTTGGCTCTGATACCAATCTGTAACACCCCCAAATTGGGTCTCAGCGGAATAAGGGTCCGGGGCGTGTTACTTCTCAGATCAATAACACAAGATATATATAGAACAACCAAAAAGTCATTTTAAAACTGATACATTGGATTTAACAAATATTTGATACAAATAGCCCAAAGCTTTAACTTGTTCCTTATTATTATTACAAAGATACTGGTTCACAACACATGAGTTTCCCAAAACCTAATACAAACCTTATCTTATTGAATTGACTTCCCAAAACAAAAACACAATGTATTCCTTGGAACCTTATGCTTATCTGATCTCCATGAAAAAACATTGCTTTAAAACATCAACATTAATGTTGGTGAATCATAGGTGATTAAAACATAATATGCAGGACAGCAAGACTTTCACCGTGATAATGCTACAATGCAGACATCACAAAACCCGATTACATTTTCCTAAGCTCATGACACCTGAACGCTCCGGACAAATCTTTCTTGCAATAAATATATATTGCTATTTTGCCGATTACTATGTTCATACGAAACATCCCAAAATTCGACATGCTTTACGTTCGTTCCCGTGATAGTTAGTTACCCGAACGGGGAGGTCGTTTCCAAATAGATCTATTATAATCATTCGCGCTTACATATATGTAATTAACAAACTACATCTTTGCAATTGACATTTCATGATAAGGGCTAACTTGGGTTATCGTACTAGGCAAACATGTAATCAATATAAAATATCAACTTGCGTTCCCATTTATAAAAACAATTTCATGTTTTCCACCCCATGTTATTAATCATGAATCATAAAATATTGTGGGGCTATGAACTCACTTGAGTTATGATTATCCAAATATCATCAGTTAATGCGTCACGCAAAATCGTCAGATGCAACATATTTAAATTGAAGGTCGTATAAGTACCAATCTCTTTGATTATATCTACTATCGTATAACAGGTCCATGTTAGTTACAGCTTACTATCATTCGGGCTTATCATAATTTAAGTGGTATGTAGTACGATGGGAGCTAGGTCACTTTAATAGTATATACAGCAAACTCGTATGTTACGCACCCGAAGATGGCCTTATGAAAACTCCCTAGTAATATAGTACTTTGTTAACCATACTATAATTATATATTGTTCTTTCATATCCAACTAAATTGTTTTGGTATATAATTGTGGTTATTTAGTAATACAACGTTGGTAATTACCGTTGTAGTAAAAATTGGCATAACTTCTTGACAGTTTCTAAGTCCGATTCTGTCGTTTCTTATTGCCCATGCTTTGTATTAAGTTGACGTTATCATATAATTTGACTTTTTCATATTTTGATCTTTTGAACTGTTCTTTTTACTGTTCACTCGTTTTATAAAGTTATTTTTATAGTTTTAGTTATCGTAAAACCCGTAAACGTCGTATTTTATTCGTTATAGCTCCGTTTTTAGCGATTCTTTCGAGCACGTTCTCGTTATTGAAAATTCTATCATTTTATAAAATAAAACTTTCTGTCATGAATAGTGTTTTTACTGTTCATAGTTTATAAAATTATTTTTATAAACTTTTAATTATTGAAAACCCGTAAAATTCATAACTAGTTCGTTATTAATTGAAAAATTACGATTCTTATCATTTTGGAATCTTAAAAATATGTTTTATTAGTTAAAATTATCAAACTTGCTGTTTGATTTAGTTTTTATAAAAGTTATTTTATAAAATTCGTTTAATTAACGTATAACTCGTAATTAGCGTAACTTTTTCGTTATTTATCCGTTTGACAAGTTTCTTACCTTTTCGGAATCGTCATAAGTCGTACTATCTTTCTAATACATAATATGGTTGTTATTGTACACGAACCAAAACAGTCCCTTTTGAATAAAAATGTACACTTGTTTATATAGTTTGTTTTATATACTTTTCTACTAAGTTAATTCCACATGTTTTTCCAACACTATTAATATACTATATCTTATATATCATATAGTCCATGAGTTCATAATTTGCCCATTTGTCCAAGTCATTAAGTCCTTAACAACATTTTTAAACCATAATCTCCATAAGTAACTTTTTACTACAAGTTCATCCATAACCACTTTTACATCATAACCATAAGTGTACAAGTCTTTTACTTCCATTATGACTTTATTGTAGTGTCCATATATCATGACTAAAATCTCATAAACAAGGTTAACATGATATTTATCATACTTTTACTTGAAACATATCAAGTGATCTTTTAAAACCCTAATTAGCATTAACACTTTTTTAAGCTTAATCAAGATTGTAAAGTACTTATGTATCCATTTATAACTTCATATTAACATCCATACAACATGTGTATAAGCTCATAAAACTATATTTACAAGAAAAATCCATGTTTACAAGTTAAACATATCCTAATGGTGATTTCACTATATAAACATCACATATACATAATGTGCAGGAAACTCGCTACCCCCTAGCGAGTTAGTGAAGTTTTTATTAATTATAATATTTAACCCTCTATTTCATTTTTTCCAATTTGGTAGCGAGTTAAGTGTTTCTATTAGTATGTTCTAGCGAGTTATTGGTAGCGAGTTGAGGATCATTAATTGAATCATCTAGCAAGTTGTCATTAGATTGGTTTAGTGGTTTGTCAATTATTTTTGGGTCAACTTATTCCAAGGTTGACATCCCTTTGAGCAATTGCTCCCATCTAACATCATATATATGTATGTATGTCCTGCTGTTGGATCTACTTGTATAGATATTATGGTTGACTTGAACATTCTTGCGAATGATGCTCCCGTGGAACAAGCTCCTTGTAACACCCCCAAATTGGGTCGCAGCGGAATAAGAGTCCGGGGCGTGTTACTTCTCAGATCAATAACACAAGATATATATAGAACGACCAAAGTCTTTTAAAAATGATTACTTTGGATTTAACAAATATTCTGATACAAATACGCCGTAGCTGTTACTTGTTCCTAATTTTTAGTACAAGTTTCTGGTTCACAAAACATGAGTTTCCCAAAACATATTCGAAAACCATATCTGTAGCATGGATTCCCACAAATACATCCATCTCCAACCTGTATCCCTTGGCACCTTTTATGCTTACTTGATAGCCTGAAAAATATTGCTTTAAAACGTCAACCATAATGTTGGTGAATTTCATAGGTTTTGATAATTCATATATGCAAGACCGCCAAGACATTTCCCGTGAATAATGCAACACATGCAGACATCACAATTCCCGTATTACATTTTCCTAAGCTCATGACACTGAAGCTCGGACAATCTTTCTTGCAATTAATTTATTTGCAATTTTGCCCGATTAGATGTTAACCGATACATCCCCAAATTTGACATGTTTACGTTTCGTTCCGGTGAAAGTAGGCACCAGAAACGGGCGAGTCGTTTCCCATAGATTATTAATAACATTTCGCGCTCAGACATAATGTAATTAATAACTACATCTATGCAATTTGACAGTTCATGATAATGGGGATCAACTTGGTTATTCGCTACTTAGGCCTACATGTATTTCAATATAAAATTATCACTTGCCGTCCAAATTATAATACAAAGACATGTTTCCACCCCATAGTTATTAATCATTGAAATCGTTAAAATGTGGGGCTAAGAACTCAACTTGTGTTATAATAAGTAGCCAATAATATCACAGATAATGCGTCACGCAAATCGTCAGATGCAACCTATTTAAATTAAGGTCGTATAAGTACCAATCACTTTGATTAACTAACATCATATACAGGTCCATGTTAGTTACATCATACTATCGTTCGGGCTATCATAATTTAAGAGGTCATGTAGTGACGTATGAGGAGCTAGGACACTTTAAGTCGTAAATCCAGCAACTCGTCGATACGCCACCCCGAAGAGGCCTCATTATGAAACTCCCTAGTAATATAGTACTTTGATAACCATATATAATTCTATATAGTTCAATCACCAACTAATTGTTTTGGTAAAATTGTGGTTAATAAGTAAAAACGTTTATAATTACCGTTGTAGTAAATATAGCATAACTTTTGCGTTTTAAGCCCGATTCTGACGTTTCTTATGCCCATGCTTTCGTATTAAGATGAGTTATCATAATTTGACATTTTCATATTTTTGATCCTCTGATGAACAGTACTTTTTACTGTTCACACCAGTTATAAAGTTATTTTTATAGTTTTAGTTATCGTAAAACCCGTAAACGTTCGTAATTTTTTGTTATAGCTCCGATTTTAGAGATTCTTTCGGAGCACGTTCTCGGTTATTGTAATCTATCTTTTTATAAAATCAAAACTTTCTGTCCTGAATGTGTTTTTATGTTCATAGTTTAAGAATTTTTTTGAATTCTAATATTTGTTTTTATTAGTTAAAATTATCAAACTTGCTGTTTGATTTAGTTTTTATTAAAGTTATTTTATAAAATTCGTTTAATTAACGTATAACTCGTAATTAGCGTAACTTTTTCGTTATTTATCCGTTTGACAAGTTTCTTACCTTTTCGGAATCGTCATAAGTCGTACTATCTTTCTAATACATAATATGGTTGTTATTGTACACGAACCAAAATAGTACCTTTTGAATAAAAATGAACACTTGTTTATATAGTTTGTTTTATATATTTTTCTACTAAGTTAATTGATTGCAGTTTTAACACACTTAAAATATATATAAAATATAATACTTTAAAGGAGCAATTAAGAAAATTCCCTAAGGAAAATTCACTCTCAAAAATATATATAATATAATATATAATACGTATATTAAACCGGGCAAATATGATCACCCGGGTCGTTTCCCCAACGATTAGTGAAATTGAAACCTCGTTTAAGCTTGGATTCTGATTTGAATATAGCAAAGATATTTTTGATAAACTATCACTACTAAATAAAAAGCACAAATTTCAAAATTTAAATAAAAAACGCGAAACGGGACACTAAAACTAAGGCCAAAAACCTAAATTCTACAAAATTAAACCTAATTTTTATTTTTCTTTTAAATGTATTCTAATTGACTTAAAACGAAGTTTAAAAAAAAACTAGAGTGAAAACGGAGTTAAAACGAGGGTTAAAAATTGAAAACCGAGAACGGGAACGAAACTCGTTCTTTAAAAAGTAAATTTTTGCAAAATAGACCTTATGAAAATGAAACCAATTTTCCTACAAACTTTATATAAAAAGAAAATTTTATAAAAAAGATTTTTATTTTTCTGATTATTTTTCTATTTTTTATGATTTTTTAAAGTTTTTAAAGAAAATAAAAGATTAAAAATACTAAACTTAGAGTAAAAATTCTAGAAAAAAATTCAAAAAATAGCTTAAGCTATTAGAAACCTAGGAAAAATAAGCCCGAAGTTGTAGCTTATAAAATAAGCTTAACAGCTTATAAAGCCAAAAGGTGTATAAAGGTTTAAAGAAAGGATATGAAAACGGATGAGCTATTGTAGCAAACTGGTTAAGGTGTTGGTGTTGTGTATGAGAGGTCGTGGGTTCGAGGCAGGCTAACCCCACTTTTTGCACTTTTTATTTTTTTTTGACTTTTATAAAAAACTAACACTTGGGACTTATAAAGGACACAAAATTAAGCATTTTTAATAAAAGACACATAAGCTGAAAACCACTAATAAGCCTAAAACAGCTGATTAAAAAGCTGTGACAGTAAGTGGGATTTTGGGCTTGTTTTCACTTAGACAACTATATTAAGCTCAAATTAAGCTCAATTCTAAAAAGGAAATGTGATCTAGATAGCTTATGATTTGCTTAATCTATAAATGCAAAGAAATCTAAGCTAGGAAAATCCTCTCGTAGCTACTGGAATTTAAGCATGGAATTAAGCATAACTCAGGAATAACAAATTAGCAACAAAACTCCAAATAGCCTAAATACCTTAAAAAGCTAAACTGGACTCTAAAACTTTAAGGACTTATTAAACTACTTATAATCTATCTATATAAGCTATAAAATCTAGAATCAGAAGCTAAAATTAACAAAATAATGATCTACTTAATTAACCTACTGTTTTTTTGGCTTTTGAGGTTTTTGAGTTACTTTTGACAGCAAATTTAAACTAGGAAAATGAGCTAGAAAATAAGATTTAAGACTTATTCTATATTAAGCTATAACTAGACTTAATCCTACTTTAATCTAAGAACCTAAGACCTACTTATACTTAACTAAAACTAGACTAAAAGTGACAGCAGTACTAACTTAAAGTTAGTACTGCTACACTTTGCACAAGTGTAAACCAAGAGTGCAGGTTTCCTAAGGGAAATCCTGCACTTAAAACACACTCAAATAGAGTGTACAAACACAAGTCAAGAGATAACCAAGCCTTAAATGGCTTGATTCAAGATTAGCAAGCTAAAATTAAAGCAAAAAGTACCCTGGTGCAGGAACATCCAATATAAGTCATAACTTTTTGATTTCCTAAAACTAACTTCTAAAAATTAATTCCCTATTGATCTTAAGCTAAAACACAACTAACTCAAGCAAAATGCACAATTAATTTTGACTTTTTGAGGTCAAACACACTTAAACCAAACACCCCTTTATTTATCTTGACAGCTTTGAGCTAAGCTTAAAATGTAAAGTTAACTAATAAGACCTTAATTTCAGACAATGAACTACTTAAAACTAGCTTAATGATCATGACTTAACTACTGAATAAGCAAATATCTAAGAACTACCCTAATTTTCTACTATATTTTTGGTTTTTTAAGGTTTTTAAGACACTTATATAAAAGTGTTAGCCTCAATTTATTGAGTCGAACAAGGAAGCTCGGTCACTCTACGATGGAGCTTCGGTCTTTAATTAGTTAATGTTGTAACAAGAAAATATCGGGAATCGGGTTCGATAGTTAATCTAATATTGTATATGTTTTGGGTTTAATCCCAAAGCAAAACCCGAGCCCGGGTCCTAGTTAAATATCCCGCGTCACTTATATGTGTGGGGTATATATATATAATTAGATTTTTACTAAATATCTAAATATATATTAGATATTTTATTTACATAATAATCTAGTTTTATATTTAACAAAATATATTTTTCTTTTCTCTCTAAAATTTAACTCTCTTCTTACTCTCTATCTCTATTCGTTCTCTCTCTCTTCTCTTTTCTTGTTTTCGTGGTTCGGGTTATGAAGTGGAAGTATTAAATCGGGTTCCTACAAAAAGACTATGATCTAAACTGTTCTAATCAAAAACAGACAAGCAACCATGATTATTAAGCTAGTTAAAACAACTAATGAACACAAATAAGCAGATATAATAAGCAATTAAGAGTATATTAGGACTAGTTAAGCTAAATTATGAAAATTCAAAGAAAATTTTAAGAGGAAACTTACATTGACTTCTAGCTAAACAAGAAGTTCCAATTATGACAGCTACAAGCTCCCTAGCTTATTAATAAGCTAGGGTAATAGTCCTTGGGGATCCTTCCCTTTTAGATCCCCCTTCCATGAGCTCAAATCCAATGAATTCCATAGTAAATGTAAATTAGTCTGGTTTAAGGTTTAGGAAGGATTAATACTAAATTAAAATAAGCTCTATTTCAGCTTATAGACTGAAAGAGCTTAAAATGAGCTTATTAGCTTATTGAGACAATTTGGCTTACTAAGAGAGTTTATGAAAAAGAAACTTGGAGAGATTTGAAAAACTGAATTTCATTAATAAGAAAACTTGCTTACAATACTTTAAAAGGAAAATTTACAAGATTAAAACAACATTAAGCTAGGAATTTTAAAATTTAAGCTACAACTAAATTAAAAAAAACTACATGTGTGTGTGAAGAGTGAGGCCCTATTTATAGGTTATAGGGGAACCTTCTAGGTCCCTTTCCTTGCTGCCTACTTCTCTTGATCTCAGCCATCAATTCCTTCAATGATTAGATATTGGTCTTGAGCCGTTGGATTGATTTGTGGACACCTGAGGATTGCCAGCATGTCATTCTTTGATGTGACATGTTGTGCTAGTTCTGTGAGTAGAATCTAGTGTAAATACTCATTCCTCTTGTGCTTCCTCACGTCCAACATGGCATTCCTCAAGTGGGTTGGACCAATCAGAGCTTTTGATGATGTAATGACCCTGCCATCTTGTACTTGAACCCTTGAATTATTCATTTGAACCTTCAATTGTGGAATGCCCTTTGATTTGACTCGTGGGTAAATGAGGACGATGGTGAATAGTGTTTAGATTTACCCGCCCTTTTTTATAACTGAATTGGGGTAAATCAGTTTTAAACTTTGGAAAATGGTAGCTTTAGTTCCTCTCTTTCTTTATCTCAAGTTAAGAGTAAAAATGAGTTTCAGAAATTACAAGATTGGTCCTTGTTGTTTTATAAAAAAGAATGGGCTAAGGTACTTGGGCCGGGTAATGGGCTTGGATCCGGGTAAGGCTCATTTAGGGTTTAGAAGGCCCATTAAGCTTTCCTGGGCCCAATAAAATGTGAGGGGTCATTTTTGGACATTTATGAACTCGAGGGACTGGAATTGGATTATTGTGAGGTTTTGTCTTGTAGTGGTGGATTTTTGTTGACCATTGTTGACTGGATTTGACTGCGGGTTTGACTTTTCTGGCTTTGCTTTGATTCTTTGGCTTCTTTTTGTACCCTTCTGATTCTCGTGTCCGTGCTTGCCCGTTTTTGACTGTTTTCTTGTGATTTTTAGTTATATCCATACCTGCACATACAAAACACAAATACAAGCATATTTTTGCCATTTTTGGTCTGTTTTTGGTTTAATTGGGTTATTTTTAGGGTACAAACAGTGTTGGTTTCTCACAACTTATCAAAATTCCCCAAACTTAACGATTGTGTGTCCTCACGCAATATCATATGCCTTATAACCAAATATCTCGAAACTTCCCCAAACTAAACCTTTGAAAAGTAGCAAAGATTTTTTTGTTGAGAGAGTTAAGAGATCACAAGTTATAAAACACCCAATTTCTCATTTCTAAAGATTTTTCTTTTTTTATGATTTTTTCTTGATAATTAATTAACTACCTAACTACAATTTATTAAAAGACATAATGTATTGTTTTCATTACCTCATTGATAACTTTTAGGATCATAGAACAAAAAGCACAATTAAGTGTCTAAAAGATAACTTCATCATCTCTGATTTTTCACTTTTCCCATGCTAAGCTTAAAAACAAGATCACCGTTGATTACGAACTAAGATGCTAAGACTACTTATAATTACAACTTGTGAATTCCTCTTCCCGACATAAATCATATATTTAGGTGTGTGTGTGTTCAAATTAATTTAAACCATTAAATCCTCATATTTAGATAGATGAATTGCTCCGACAAGCTTTACACATGTGGCCTTTGTGGGCAAGTATTGTTAAATCACTTAGCAAGATTCAAATCTCAAAGCAAACAAAAACTCCTTAGCAATGTCATCGTTGGTTCACATGTCCCATAAATGATTTTCTTCTCTAGCGATCCCACCGTCATCGGGTAAGTGATAGGCTTTTGGACACCCTTCGGAGTAATTATAACCGAAAGCATGAACTTCCGATGAAAAAGCCTTGTAGACTTTGCAAACTTAGTTCAAACAAGAATACCTTGGCTTAGAAAATGAAAACTTTACTATTTTTTTATACACTTTGCAACATTTATTATTTTATTTACATTTTTAGGCTAGGTATTGGTATGTTCTTTCTTTCGACGGACCACATCGGTCAGCCTCCGGACAAGTGCTCGCGTTACATTACTGATGATACCAAAACATAATATAAATCTCCTCCCTTTCTTTCGACTGTCACATCGGGAAAGGCGAACCGACAAATGCCCATGTACTTTATTGCGATGGAGTTTGTATATTAATTATTAACACTAAGGATTTATAACTTGCATCCTTTTTATTCACCAACTACATTTTAATAGATTTTTTTTATATGACACTAATTAATTTAACTAACACATTATTTTTGCAAATAGAAAATTTTCGTTTTATAAAACCAAAGTATAAACTTGAACTAAAATTCTTATTTACAAATGATGTCGATTTCATCGATAAAGCTTTTTCTCTGAATATGTTGATTAGACTTTTAAGAGTAAAACTCATATTTGTAAAAATTAAAGAGAACACGTTTAATTTATATTTTAAGAATCCGAGAAGGAAAAACCACAATTTATTCTTATAGCCTTTAAGTTTTCCAAATAAAACGTTGATTAGCATACTAATCGTAAACAATTCTATCATCTCTTAGTCTTTCGGAAAAGAAATTCGCAAATACTTAGCCTATATAAAATCCAACTCGGCATATTTAAAATCTACTTGAGATTAGCACAAGTTTTCATTTACTAATGATTTCAAGTCTAGCATGTTTAAAGTCTACATGAGACTAGCACAAACTATCATCATTAATTGTTAAGGAAGAAAGCTAGAACTCTACACGTACGATCGGGTCAAAAATTACTTCTTATTCTTACCAACGGAAAACCTACATTCGTGTCTTAACATTTTTTATTTTATATTATATATATATATATATATATATATTATATATATTTTATATATTATATATATATATATTTATATTTATATTATTTACATTTATGACAATTAAAGACTACAAATTATAATTTTTTGCTATTTGTGGGATTACGGGTACGTGGAGAACAAAAACAATAAGCATGCAAATCAAATCGATTGATTCCCTTCCCAAACTAAACGAAACACTGTCTTCACTGTTTTAAAGTTGGAGGTCTCTATGTAATCTTAAGACTGTTTTTGAAGTTATGCAAAGATAAACGTTAATCGATTATGATGCAAGGATATGGATCTCCCCAAACTAATTTCACACAAAGGATGAGAAGCTCGAGTAGAACGGGACAAATCAACCGGACACAAGAGGCTTCAAAGAATAATACATATAATATATATATAATATTATATATAAATAATATTCTATATAAACTAATTTCCCCGGCAACGGCGCCAAAAATTGATCCCGTCCGAATTAACACATATAATATATATATAATATATAAATACGTAATAATAAGGAGGATAATCAATAATAGTATAGATAGTATTTTCCGTCGGGTTCTAGAAAATCGCTTTT
>BQNB010088813.1:0-27563 GCA_026074375.1 Tanacetum coccineum | reverse complement strand
ACAACTTAGATATGTCAAATCAATTATTTCTCATACACAAAAGTGTCAAACTTTCTGTTCAATTCTGTCCCAATTTTTCTAGTGATTTCCACCAAGTTTTTAATTAGTTTTACCCATTTTTAACCTAATCTAATACACACAAAACCCCAATAAACTCTTGATCATCATATTCATCATATTTACAATTACATTAAAATACAAAAAAATACAAGAATAACTAAAAATAAGTAGAGGTTTATACCCACTAAATGATGCAAGTGATGATTTTCACCCAAAACAATGTGACTCTTTTACACCAAGCCTTGAATCTTAACCCAATATTTTAACACCAAGTTTCCTAGCCACAAATCTTTACTAGGACATTATTTCCTTGACATGCATGACCATCTTCAATATAGCCCTTTAATTCAGCCCCAAACTTCTCAAATATAAGGATTTTATGGTATTCAAATGTAGGTTATAATATGGGGATCAAGGTTATCTAAGATTAACAAGTGATTGTTGTAAAAAAAATTTTGGTGAAATGAGGGTTTGAGGATTTAGGGTGTACGGCTCAAATAGAGGAGAAAACAAGGTGTGAGTGATTTTTTTTTTGTTTACAAATGAAATGAGTGTGTGATAGTGGGTGGGTTTTATAAGATTTGTACATGCAAATTGGTTCATACAAGTGTCCTATGGACACTTATAGGTTGGACACGCCACAAGGGTGGTATTTTTACAAGATTTTATGTTTTGTTAATAGTAATTATAATGTTTAGGGTATAAATTTTAAGATAGGTAGGTAGTTTTGAGGCTAACGGGTACAAACGTAAAATAAAACGAGAGTTAAGGCGAAACCACGAAGTAAAAACGAACAAGTTAAAAATAGTTCTACGAAAATCGTGATACTTCTCTGAAAATTTTAGTTTACGTACGGTACGAGTCGAACAATAATTATAAACATTGTTCTTAATAATTTTACGTAAGGTACGAAAAGAAAATGCACGCAATACGAAAAATAAAACGAATGAAATAAAAATATTTCTACGGCATTTTGAAAATATAAATGTCGATGCTTAACGTAGGATTCTCCGGTTCTTCGTTGACGTTACGTAAATTACAATCGTAAGCCCTAATTTCTTCCCGTTTAGTCGTAAGTTCATAATTCAACATAAAAATGAAAATTATAATTAATACTCGAGAATAAAATAACGACCTGAAATTGACGGATTGTCACAGCCTTCCTTCCTAAAAAGGGATCTTCGTCCTCGAAGATCGATTCATTTTCTTGCCCGTTTCTTGTTAAAGTCAAAAAGATGTGGGTACTTCTTCCACATTTGGTCTTCTCTTTCCCAAGTGTATTCCGGTCCACGCTTTGAGTTCCATCGAACTTTAACTATCGGGATTCGACTTTGCTTGAGTTGTTTCTCCTCTTTATCCACAATTTCAATTGGTTCTTCAATGAAATGTAATTTCTCGTCGATCCGTATTTCATCAAATGGAATTATAAGGTCTTCATCCGATAGACATTTCTTCAAGTTAGAAACATGGAACGTATTATGTATTCCTTGAAGCTCTTGGGGTAATTCCAGTTTATATGCCACCGGACCTATTCTTGATAAAATCTTGAATGGTCCAATATAACGGGGACTTAATTTCCCACGTTTTCCAAATCGAACAACACCTTTCCACGGTGATACTTTCAGCATAACTTTGTCACCCACTTCGAACTCCAAAGGTTTACGTCTCACATCCGCATAACTTTTCTGTCTACTACGAGCAGCTAATAATCGGTTCTTGATTTGCACAATCATCTCTGTCGTTTCACAAATCATTTCTGGTCCCGTGAGTTGGGCATCTCCAACCTCACTCTAACATACATGCGGTCTATATTTCCTTCCGTATAGAGCTTCAAAAGGTGCGACTTTAATACTAGCGTGATAACTATTATTGTATGAGAATTCAGCCAAAGGTAAGTGCTTATCCCAGCCACTACCAAAGTCAATCACGCAAGCACGCAACATGTCTTCTAATGTCTGTATCGTTCTTTCACTCTGACCATCAGTTTCAGGATGGTAAGCAGTGCTCATATCTAAATTCGTTCCTAATGACTTTTGAAGAGATCTCCAAAACCTTGATGCGAAAACAGGGGTCTCGGTTCATAAATAATCGACACGGGCACCTCGTGCCTTACAAACAATCTCCCTTCAATACCAACTAGAGAGTAAGCTTTCTCTATTTTATACTTCTCATTCTCAGAAATAAGTGAGCAGATTAGTCAATTCGGTCTACAATGACCCAAATTTGAATTCATATCCAGATGTGTTCCTTGGAGCTTTTGTAATAAAATTCCATTGTAATTCTCTCCCATTTCCAACAGGGAATTTCCGGCTGCTGATTAATCCTTGTTGGCTTTTGGTGTTCAGCCTTGAATTTTAGCACATTGCCATGCAACTTACTGACATATGTCGCAATGTCAGCTTTCATATTCGGCCACCAGTATAACTTCCTCAAATCATGGTACATTTTATCCGATCCCGGATGAATGGAATATTTTGATTTATGAGATTCCAACATGATTAGGCCTCTCAATCCTCCAAATAATTGTAACCATACTCGTCCTTTCAGACATTTCATACCATCGGATCTAACTTTAAATGGCTCCCCTTCGCCACAAAATCCTTCGGCACTAATATTTTCCTCCTTACACGCTTTAACTTGTGCATTTCGAATTTGTTCGGGTAAATTGTTATGTACCGTCACCACTAAAGCATGCACTCGAATCGGTTCCTTATCCTTCCTGCTCAACGCATTAGCGACAACATTCGCCCTTTCCTGGGTAGTTAACGAATAAACACATTCGTACTCACTCAGAAGTGCAATTCCTTCTTTGCTGCCTCGTATTTAAGCTTTTCTGATCCAATTATTGGAGGCTTTTGTTGATCGGTGTATACCGTCACTTAGTGCGTTATATAATAATGTCTCACAGGGAAGTGCAAAAACCATCTCGCTCACAATTCCAAGTCATGGGTCGTTAATTTTTCTTCTTCTTTCTTAAGTTGCCTAGAGGTACGCAATCACCTTTTCTCGCTTGCAATTTCCAACAAACAGCTCTCCAAATCCTTTAAGGGACGCATCACAAATTACACAACAAAGTCTTCGCTTCCCTCGGGTAGTGATAATTATATGGCGTATTACACAATTTCAGCTTCAATGTTTGAAATTGCCTCCCTTCGTCGTTTGCCCACACATACGGTTTATTTTTTGAGTGAGTTTAGTCTAATGGTTGGATATCTAGAGAAAACTTCCTTTTAATAAACCGTCGAATATAACCTGCCCAAACCTAAAAATTGCCGCACTTCGTTGGTTTGTTTAGTCGTTGTGCAGCCTAATTTTAATGGGCTTATCGATCTTCACAGGATCAACATGAACTCCACTACTATCAATCACATGGCCAAGGAATTGCACGGAATCAAGCCAAAAATCACACTTCGAAAACTTAGCGTACAACTTTTCGCTCCTTAGCAAATTCATAGGACTAGTCTTCAAATGTTCACCATGTTTCTTCTTTATTTTTGGAATAAATCAGAATGTCATCAATGAATACGATTACGAACTTATCAAGATACGGCTTGCACACGCGATTCATCAAATCCATGAATACTGCAGGTGCATTAGTCAGTCCAAAAGGCATTACTTGAAACTCATAATGTCCATAACGAGTTCTAAACGCTGTAACTTTTTTTGTAATGGAAGGTCTCCTCGCAGATACGAATTTGGATGATAAACCAGAACGTAAATCAATCTTTCGAATAAACACTGAACCTTGCAGCTGATAAATTAAGGTCATCAATCCTTGGTTATGGATATCGATTCTTGATCGTTAACTTGTTCAGTTCTCGGTAATCATGCACATTCGGAATTGACATCCGTATTATTCACGAACATACCGGTGCTCCATGTATGGCGATGAGCTTCGTCGTATAAAACCTTTCTCTGACAACTCTTGCAGTTGCTTGGACAACTCCTTCATTTTAGATGGTGCTAAACGATATGGCGCCAAGCCGCCAAACAGAGTGGCTCAGCACCAATATAAGATTCAATACGGAATTTCAACTTGACTTGGTGGCGGAAAGTCCTGGTTAATTTTACGGGAACTACCTCGGGAGAAGGTTCTCGAATAGCTAGGACCGTCTCCCAAAGCTTTTCTTTCAATTCCTTTAATTTACTTGAGCTAGGAATAATCACGACCCTTTCTCGATATATGGGAAACAACAGAACAGAGTTAGCATTACAGAGCGACGGCGTTAACGCGTGATTTCAACGGGCGAATTTCGAGTAAAAGAGAGAGGCATACCATGATGGGTATGCATAAACCCCATATTTTCATAATTCGTTATTCACATCTGAAGGCATCTTGGATCTTTACCCACGTTACTCAAAGGTAGGATTTAGTCGAAAAGAAAGGATATGAAACGTCGAACTTCAAGTTCGGGGGTTATCAGTAGTCGATAATTTGGATAAGTGTCAAGGAATTTCATGATGAAAAGGAAAGGTAGATAAAGAGGGTAGAATAACATTTGTCAAGTAAGACCGCATCCACAGATGGTTAATTCGATTGGGAAAAGGATAAGGGCACATATGTAGATGTCCCTAACTTGTAATACTTGCAAGCCAAAATTTATTTATTTATTTATTTTTTTATTAATTTTATTTTTTGGAATTACGGTTAAAAGTTGACCTTTTCAAAATCTTACGGTGACTACTATTTAGCCTTGCATGGCCCCTTCTAAATTATATGTAGGTGCCACGACTATGTATAAATTTTGGAATAGCAATGCATAATGCTCAGATTTCGTCAAACTAGGTGTTATTATATTTAAATGCATACCATGTTTAATTATAAGATCGGGAAAATCAAAAATGATTTTACAGGTACCGTCATAGTATGAAAGTAAATTTAATTTACAAGATGTTTAATAACAACTTTATTTGTCGAGAAGACTATTTTATAAGTTCAATTAAAATAACTCGTAAAATGATAGAAATTTAAATTTTCTCAGGTGATATTATATTAACTTATAAAACAATAAGTGGTTTGCATGAGAGTAGTCAAGAGTGGTTCACAAAATGAATGGGTGGAACGATTACAATCTGATAGGAAAAGAGTTTAGACAAAATCGTCATGAGATCCATGATATCGATGGCGATTGAGAATACGAAGAGAAGAAAACAACACTCATTCAATATTCATTATATGAGTATTCATTCAATTATTGCATCAAACAATTTATAGGAACAGTTAAAAGAAACAAGAAAAGAAAGATAACAACGACATACGTACAATTTAGAAATCAAAAGATAGTCATTTCGTTAATCATAAACGAGTCACAAGCTGTATCGTCACACATTACATGTTACCATCTAATGTTATACAACTTCAATGACTAGTTCTACTAACTGATATCTCAGTTTAGTTAGTGATTTACAAAAGATACTACAAATGATAAATTAATCTACTAAGAGTCACTAGGTGATCCATTGTGACTCATGAAGGCGCTCTCAGGCCCACTAGGAGGAGAGTTCTGTGATTTTTTCGTGGTACGCTCAGTATCCTATCAATTCAGGATGGGGGCTTAGGGAACAGCCTAATGCGAACCATCTCCATGTAGAATCTCTTGTTCCACCCGTGAGCACAAATGGCAACCTCCATCTCAGCCTTGTCACTGCTCCTTACGAGTCCACTTCCAAAAATAACTTAGTTCCTCAGTCTCAGCCAACTTTTTTCTTCAATGTACGCATTTCCCCATCTTTCCAATCCAATCCCTCTTGAGAACATTACACAAAGCACGCTCGATATTCTCCAAATCATGATTAAGTAACTCCCTTTCTTTCTCCCTAATTTTATTCTTAAATTTAATGAAGAGCAATCTCAGTATTTTCATGTACCCCCACCTTAGCCTCGTCTATCTATCTACGAGCAACTGACGCCTCTAAATCATGCCTCAGAGCCCAAGGTTGCTAATTCGTTTAATGATTAGATGAGTCACGAGCAGAAGTGACTCACCCATCTCAAATAGGACCTCTCGGGAAGGTTGTTCGAGTGAATAAGGTTTTGGGTAATGGTCCCAGAGCTGTAAGCCTCGGGTACAAATCGACCTCCTCGTACTCTGACTAGAATCAGATGACTACAGAATTAGATGAACATCTCCAGGGGTGCAGGGTTTTGTTCACCCTCCCAACCTTCATAAGGAACAATATCTAATCCAGCATCATCCCCGAGCTCAATCTAAACATCTTCCTCAGGTTCCTCTTCAGGATCTTCTTCGTCATAATCAACCAAATCAATATCGTCAGGAATGTCAACCATTTCATTGGGATCATGGATATCCACAACTTGGTTCGGCTCGGGAACAACTTGGGTTCACTTCGGGAAATAGCTTCGTATCGGCTCGTTAAAGATGATATGGGTTCTCCATGACAATCTGCGTCGTATAAATATCTCGTATTAGTATTAAAATAATTACATAATTAACATTTATATTCAAATAAATGAAAATTTCATATTATAACATATATATTTTTCCATATATATATATATATCGATAAATAATTCCTTCTCATTCTTGTCCATTGGTAATTCGGAGATTTCGCTTGCACAGTTATAGATAAAGATTTTCAAATAATCCCTTTCGTTTCATTTTTTTTGAAAAATCTTTGGTTCTCTATAATTTTAAGCTCTTATCACAATCTTGTAACCCCCCCCAATTTTATTATGTCTCAGCGAAGGGTCATTGGGGTGCTACTTCATAAATTAAAAATCATGAATTGAAAAGACTCGAAAAGAGACGTTTTTATTAAATACATTCATCGAAATAAAGGTTTACATCATAGGTCCTAAATTGTTTCATTATTTTATACAACTATTTTGCAAATCATCTTCGATGACTTTAATTTGATGGGCCTTCAAAACTTTTAGGTTTCCTTAAGCGACAACCAAATTCTCCTTCGCCGAAATTTCCTTCAAGGACCTGAGATTAAAACATGCATAAAACGTCAACAAGAATTGTTGAGTGAATCATAGTGGTATCATTATATATTTTTATATATATATATATATTTATAATATATATACGATTTATATATATATATATATTAAACAATAAAATTTCCAAACACCAAGTATCATTTCTCAATATCATCAGGATATAACGATTCTGTTGGCCAAACAAAGTTATATCGGGGGATTATTTATAAGCCTCATACATTGAAACTGTTACCTTTCATGTATATTGGCAGTGTTTCACAACAAAGGTATTGCCTACTATACACCTCGCTATGAGTGCATATTATTTCTATAAAACGCATCCGTTGTGATCATATTTCCCGTCACTTGACGATTAGCCATTGTCACGGATTGATCGGTGGGCTGCCTCAAATAGTACTATTTCATGTATAAGCGCTTACCATTTCCCGGTAGTTGACAATTCATGATTTTCGCTGGTCTTCGTATCTAGGTAGTTAAGCTAACTTGTAATAATAATCAAGTGCAATCTTGCATCCAATCTCCACTTATGTTCTATTTTAAAAAACAAGCATGTTATCTTCCTTCGCGGGGTTTATTAAACAATTAAAGGGTAAAATGCATAGGGCTTATGAATCTCACTTAGTGATGTTCGGACAGAGGGTGGGGGGGGGGAATATCGATGATAAAAAACTTTAGAAGTAGGCACGTCAATCAACCAAGACCTATACAAATTGTAACGGGTCAGTCGATAAAAATTAACGAAAACTCATAAATTAAATAAGTATATGTATAAATGTAGTTTATATGATGATCATGCTCTTGCAACATATTTCTTTCACTCACTTAGGTTTTTCTAGGTTTTTTTTAACTGTTTTTATTAGCCTTTTTACTAGTATTGTCTAAATTAGCTCAAAAAGCCCAATAGGCCCATTAAGCAAGCCCATTAAGTTATTATATTGATATTATCACTCAAAGACTAGGTCCTAGCCCATTAGTTAGGTCCAAGTGGATTGGGCCTAAAGCTAAGTCCATAGAGTCCAATTTTTACATTGGGCCTAGTGGTCTAATAAGCCTTACGGGTCCATTTTAGCTCATAAACGACTTTTATTGTAAGTTTTCAGTTTGTTAGCCTTTTAAAACTCCCAAGAAGAGGGTCCTTACCACCTCGGGTTTTAGTTACAAAAATCGCTTTACATAATATAGTGTTCGGGTAGTAGTAAATTTTATATACTTTCGTTTGTTAGTTATACGAACAAATAGGTCGTAATTTATAAACGTAAATGGTATTAATTTATATACTTTATATGCTTGGCTTTCATATTTAAGTCAACTTTACAGATTCAAATCATTTTAGTATATCTTTTTAGTTATACAATTTACATTAGGGTTACGTTTTACATTAAAGGTCATGTTACCATTTGTTTACCTGAAATTTCACTTTCACCATTCTTAACGCCATTTTTAATTTACAAACCATAAATTGTTGGTTTTGACTATCCAATGATTCACGAATTACATAGCTTTTAGCGTACAACCCATAGTTTTCACTTTTTAAATTGGTTCAGTCCCTAGTAAAATTTGACTTTTTACCCAATTACTATACGGCAAGGTCCAAAATCTTGACTAGTTTTAGTGTTTGACCATATCTAATCATTATTTACTTTCTTGGAATCATCAATTTTCCTACATGTACATAATAGATTTTTCTATGACCTCATGCATCAAATCAATCCTCAGATACTGGAGTTTTATAGAAGCTACTTGTTATTACAATCATAATTTTGGATGATCTTTTCATTGTTTTTAGATAAACTATTTTAGCTATAATTAACCTAGATCTATACATGCATGGCCACTTTTATTACTTGATCATCATACATCATACATATACATATACATTTGAAAATCAAAATAAAACATAAACAAAACTCATGAGATTTTACCACAATAAAAATGAAGATGATGATCTAATGATCAAAAATATACAAGACTTCAATCTTCAAACTTGATCTTCACCCAAAATAATTTTTGACCACTATTTTCTTTACCCAATAGACTTTATAAAAACTTGTATAATCTCAGCCCCAACTTGTATATAATCTTCCTTGAAAACCTCTTTAAATCACCTCCAAAATACAAGGGTTATACTAGGTTGTCATTTTTACTAGTGTGGTTATTTTGTGATCTATAAAATTGTATGGAATTGGTGTTATGGTGGTGGTGGTTCACGGCAAAAGGAGGGGGAAGGGAGAGGTTCTTGGTGTTGTTTCTCTTTTTCACATGCAAGAGTGTGTAGTGTGTGTGTTTAGTTTGGTCAAAATGAGCCTTATATGTGTTAAGAGTGAAAGTGCCAAGTGTCATGAGCACTCTTTAGGAGTAGCCACCTCATGAGATGAGGTGGTGAATTCCACTAACTTAATTTAGTGGTGGTATAAGCTAGCATTTAGGGTATTAATTTTAAGATAGGTGGGTAGTTTTGAGGCTAACGGGTATTAACGTAAAATATAACGAAAAGTTAAAGTTTTGAGGCGGAACCGACGAAGTGAAAAGGAACCAAGTTTAAAAACTAGTTTTTACGAAAATCGGATATTTTCTGAAAATTTTAATATACGTACGGTGTACATGACGAATAATAATTATAAACATGCTCGTATCAACAAAAATAAAAAGAAATCTAATAAAATTATTTCTATGGCATTTGAAAATAATAAGCGTCGATTGCTTAACGTTGAATAGAAATCCCAGTCTTACAATGTCGCGTATATTTACTAAACTGTAACGTCCTTATTCTTCCCGGGTTAGTCGTAAGTTCATATCTCAGAATAAAAATGAAAATTATAATTAATACTCAAGAATAAAATAACGACCTGAAATTGACGGTTTGTCACAACTTTTTATTGTTCACACCAATTATAAAGTTATTTTTATAGTTTTAGTTATCGTATAACCGGGTAAACGGCGTATTTTATAAGTTATAGCTCGTTTTAGCGATTCTTTCGAGCACTTCTTGTTATTGAAAGTCTATTATTTATGAGGTTTTATAAAAATACATGTTTCTGCATGAATAGTAACTTTTATTAAAAATAGTTTTATAAACGCATTTATTGTCGTAAAAAACGCGTTAATCCGTAACTTCTTCGTTATTGTTTGAAAAATCACGATTCTTATCTTTTTGGAATCCTAAAAATATGTGTGATTTAATAAAAACAAACCTTCTGTTTGTATAAGTTTTATAACTTGTTTTTATAAAAGTTATTTTATAAACCCGTTTAATACGTATTATACTCGTATTAGCGTTATCTTTTTTGTTATTAAATCTGTTTTTGAGTTTCTTAGCTTGTTGGAATGTCATGAGACGTACTATGTTATAAAAATATAAAATGTTAGGTTGTATGTAGAATCAAAACAAGAACGTTTGATGTCTTTCTGAATTCATATGGTAAAACTTTGTTTTTATAACTTTTCAACTTTCTGTAATTACCACAAGTCTTTTATACAGATATATTATATATCTTACATATATTAAAGTCATAGTCCATATCTTGTCCAAAAGTCCATGATAACAAGTCCATAACAACTCTTTTAAACCATAATTTTCTTAAGTATACTTTTGTTTACTTAGATTATAATGAATATTTTTACATTATTCAAAAGTGTACAATATTCTATACTTCTCATTTGTTCCTCATTTTTGATCCATATAAACATAAATAAAAGTCACGTGAAACAAGGATTAAAACAAGTCTTTTGCCTTACTATTACTTGAACTTATTAAGTGAAACTTTTAAAAAAACCTAATTTGTATTTATATCCATTTTTACAACTAACATCAACATGGTTACAATACTTTTAATCTAATTTACATTGATATATTAACATCATATCATTTGTAAAAAGTGTACAAAACAATGATTACAAGTAAAACTCTTTTTACATGCTTTAAGAGTCCTAAATGGTTGATTTTACTATAAAGAACTAATTATGCATGTAAACTCATGAAGTAAAAGATAAATGCTTTTATGGTAAACCTTATGATGAAGATGATGATAAAAAAATATGTGCTAAACCTCTTGTTCTAGACTTTTAACCCAAGCTTGACACCCTTTAAAACCCTTAGTTTTACAGGAAAAACCCTAGCTTCCTTTTCTAGTTTTCCACACTTGCTAATGGGTTTAACCAATTGCTTTAATCATCCTTGAGAAGGTTCTTAGTTATGATGTCTGTGATTTACTTGTATGCGTTGTAGAAAAGTTTGTATGAATTTATTAAAGGGGTGTTTTTTGAGCCGTGGGGTGGTAAGGGAGAAATGGGAGAGTTTTTGTTGATTTTTGCTAAGTGTTTTGTGTTGTGTGAGTTCTTACCACTTGTATGTATGTATATAAGTCATAAGACTAGTCAAAGAGACATAGTGAGGGTCTTGAGGATGTCTTGGTCTTTGGTCAAAGAAACAAGAAAAGCTAGGTTTAATGGTGTAGATGTTATACAAAACCAAGTTGCAAGATTTTTTTCATATTTCTGTGTATCAATTGCAAAAAATCCGGCCATAATGGGATATATATGATATAGTTTTGTAATTTTTATGTATTGGGTATAAATGTGGGTATTTGTTGAAGCGTAGAAAAGTTTTGGTGGTTCCGGGAATGCCTAAACGTATTTTATCGCGAAACGAAATCAATTTAGGCAACCTATAAAAATAAAATAAACAAAGTTAATATTTATCATCAAAATAATTACTTAACACTTGCTTAATGTAAAAATTTAATTGTTTGGTGCCCGTTTACATTGAACGCTAATTTTTGGCGTACGCGATTAAACTTAACGTTTACGATTTAAAGCAAACACGTACAATACAAAAGATACATTATGGATTTATTGAAGACGTCAATGACCCTAAAACACGGGGTGTTATAGTCTTCTCCTGTTAAGTGAGCCTTGTCCTTAAGGCTTAAGACACGGCACCTGATGTCGGTGCGGTCTTTGTGAACAGATGTGGGTATTTCTTCCGGATTTGATCCTCGCGTTCCCACGTAAACTCAGGACCTCGCTTGGTGTTCCATCAAACTTGACTAATGGGATTGCGGTTTTTGCTCAAACGTTTAACGTCACAAGTCATGATCTCGACGGCGTTCCTCGACATACGAGCTTGTCATCAAAATGAAGTCCATCCAACGGAATGGCTAACGGTTCGTCGGCATAACACTTCTTCAAATTGGATACATGAAATGTATTGTGAACCCTGCTTAGCTCTTCTGGAAGCTCGAGCTTGTAAGCAACCTCTCCAACCTTTTCTAACACCTTGAAAGGTCCAACATACCTAGGGTTTAACTTCCCCCGTTTGCCAAAACGTACAACCACCCCCTTTCCAAGGCGAAACTTTAAGCATAACTTTATCCCCGACTTGGAATTCCATCGGTTTACGCTTCAGATCGGCGTAACTCTTCTGTCGATCACGAACGGCTTGCATCCTTTGCTTAATTTGGACGATTTTCTCGGTCGTCTCTTGTATTAATTATGGACCAAGGATTTGAGCTTCTCCAACTTTGGTCCAACAAACAGGTGAACGACACTTTCGACCATAAAGTGCTTCAAATGGTACGGCCTTGATGCTAGCGTGATAGCTATTGTATAAGAGAACACAACTAATGGCAAACGGTTAACCCAACCCTTTCCAAAGTCGATCGCATAAGCACGCAGCATATCCTCGAGAGTTTGAATAGTCCTCTCGCTTTGCCCGTCGGTTTGTGGATGGTACGCAGTGCTCATATCCAAACTAGTACCTAAAGCATTTTGAAGTGACCTCCAGAAATTTGATGCAAACCTAAGGTCACGAACACAAATAATCGAGAGCAGGGTATTCCCATGCCTCTGTACACCCTCTTTAGGTACATTCTTGCAAGTCTATCCATGGATCAGTCTCTTTTATTCGGTACAAAGATTGTGGACTTTGTGAGTCGTGTCAACAATCACCCAAATGGGGTTTTCGTAGCACTGGTGTGCCGACCTTAGGAAGCTTTGTGACAAAATCCATAGTGATATTGTCCCACTTCCATTGAGGTATATCAGGTTGTACCAACAATCCTGATAGCCTTTTTTGTTCGGATTTAACCTTAGCACACGTCAGACATTTGCTAACATAGGTGTCGATGTTTGCCTTCATATTGGGCCACCAATATAGCTTCTTTATGTCTTGGTACATCTTATCAGAACCCGGATGAATAGAGTAACTTGTGACTTGTGGGACTCGTGCATAATCACAGTCCTCAAATCACCATAACATGGTAACCAACTCCTGCCATTGAAGCATAGAGTTCCATCCGCGCGGGGTTCCAACTTTTTTGTTCTAAATTTCTCATATCATTAGATTTTTTCAAACCACTATTACCTCAAACATCTTAGTTCTTGATGTTCTATGGTTTTCTGTGCTTCAGTCTGGAGCATCTAAAATTTGTTTGGGGAGATTCGAACCTAATAGTCATTGACAAAGGCTCGAACTCTTATGGTGGCTCTCGTCCTTCCTGCCAAGGTTGGCTTGTCAGCGACAACATTAGCTTTCCCTTGGTGAATAACGAAATCTCGCAATTCGTAATCAGGAAAGTAATTCTAACCAACGACGCTGCCTCATATTTGCTCCTTTGATTAGAATGTGTTGTAGACTCTTTGATACTGTGAACACCGTTACACGTGGTTCCGTTACAGATAATGTCTCCATTAGTTTCCGAGGAAAACAACTACCGCGTCTATGTTTCCAAAATCATGAGTTGTATAGTTTTTCTCATGAATTTTTAGCTGGCGTGATGCATAAGCAATCACCTTCTCTCTTTGCATCAAACACAATGCCCAAACCTTCATTGAAAGCATATGTATTACGACGGTAATCTTCGCTTCCTTCTGGTTAAGCAAAATTGGCGCACTACACACTTCTGCTTAATCAGTTGAAAACGATGGTTTGTTTCTTGTTTATCAACCCCACTCAAACTGACCTTCTTCTGAAGTGGAGCTTGGATCATTGGATTGGTTTGGCAATCTTCGAAATATCCTGCGATGAATCTTCGATAATACCCAGCAAGTCCTAAAATTGACGAATCCCGTTGATGAGTTAGGAGAGGCCCAATTCTTGAATGGATTCGATCGGGGCTAGGGTCTACCGTGAATACCCGGGCTATCATTCTCGTCTACGAGGATCTGTACGTTGTAGGATTCCATATGTACACTCTTTGGTATAAATGTGGCTGTCAACTCCTCGGGCGGTTGCATACTATTGAGTTGTTATGATGGGCGCGTGCGGGAGGCGGCTGGGGGAGTGGGTAGGAAGTAGTGTGGTGTGTGAGGATAGTTTGAATTGGTACGGGTAGGGTGCCTTAGTGGGGTGGGCTCATAACGTGGTGTTTGGGAATGGGTTGTAGGATGGGAATGGGGATGGGGGGACTTTCATTTACGGATTTGGTATTGTTTTGGATGATTTGTGTGTTGCTAATTGATGATGGTTATGATGGTGCTGTGGGATGATGTTGTGTGATGTGTGTGGCTGTGTTTGATTGTTGGATGTGATGTGTTGTGTGTGTTTTGACTAGCTGGTGGTGTTGATATGGGTGTGTGTGGCTGTGTGTGTGTTGGTGGTTGTATTGGATGAGTTTGTGATGGTTGAGTCTGTTTTGTTGTGTGGATCTGTTGTGGGTTGCATGTAGTGGTGTTGTGTGTGGGTGTGGTTGTGATGTGATTGGGTTGAATGTTGATGTGTGGTAGTGTTTGTGGTGATGTTCGGATTGATTTGTGTGGTTTTACTCTATGTGTTTTGTGTGTGATGTGAATGGTGGCGTGTTCTTTTGATCAGATGTGGTGAATGTGTTAATTGATTTGTTTGATGGGTGTGTAACTGCATCGATGTTGTGTGTGATTGGGATGATGTGGTATGTGGTGATGGTTTGGTGTGTTATGGATGGGTGTGTGTTGTGTTGTGAGGTGTTGTGTGATTCGCTGTTTAGTGGTGATTGGTTGATGTGGTGATGGAATGTATGTGATGAGTGACTGCGGTTTGTGCTGGAATGTTGGTCTGTGGGTGGGGGTGTGATGGTGTTATTGTGTGGGGTTTAGTTATGCTGGTTTTGTGGTTGTGGGATGTTGTAGATTTGGTTGTTGTTTGGGTTGTGAGTGTGTGTGAATGATTGATTGATTTAGTGTGTTTGCTGTGTGATGTGTTAGTGGTGTGTGGCATGTGTTGGTGTGGTGTGTGATGAGGTGTTGATGGGTGTGTTTGGTGTGTGATGATTTGTTGTGTATAATGTGTGTGATGTTATGTAGTTGTGTTTGGGGTGATGATGAAGATTGTGTTGGATTGTATGGTATGTCGTGTTGTTTCGGTGAGAATGTTGGTGTGTGTGTGGCTGTGCTTTTCGTGTGTTGATGTGTGTTGAGTGTGGTGTGATTGTGTGTGTGTGGATTGGTGTGCGGAAGGTTTGATGTGATGTTTATGAATTGATGTGTGTTTGTGTGTAGATCTTTGTGTTGTGATGTGATGGGTTGTGTGGGTGTGGTGTTGTGATGGTGTGATGCTGCTGGTCGTGTATTGAGGTGGTGGGTTGTATGATGTGTGTTGGGTTGATGTTGTTATTATGTGTAGTGGCTGTGCTGGTGTTGTGTTTCGTGATTTGGTATGTGGTGTGATTGTGTGGTGATTGGTTTTGAAGTTGTGATGATTGTTATGTGAAGAAGTTGGTTGGTTGTGCTGTGACTGAGTGTGTGTGATGATGTGGGTTGGTTGAATGTGAGTTGCATGTATGTGGATGTCTGCTATGTGGTGAGGTGACTGTGACTTGTTGTGGTGTGATTGAATGTGAGTGATGGTGTTGATTGATGGATGAATGTTGTGATAGATGTGGCTATGTTGGTGTGTGTTGTGTGTGATTGGAGTTGATGGTGATGTCTTTTTATGTGTGTGTGTTGTGATCGTTTTGTGTTTAGTTGATTGGTGTGTTGTGATGTGTGTGTGTGATTGAATGTGTGTGGGTTAAGTGTGAATGATGTGTGTGGATGTTGAATTGTATGTGTTGGTTGATGTGTTGTGGTGTTTTGTGGTGGTTTGTGTGTTTGTGTGTGGTTGGTTGCTTATTGGATGTGGGATTGTTGTGTGTGTGGGATGTGCTTGTTTTGTCGGGTGATGTTGATGTTGCGCATGTGTTGTGATGTGTTGTGATGTGTTTGATGTGGTGTTGTTGTTGGTGTGTTTGTGTGAATGTGAGTGTGCTTTATTGTGTGATTGGTTGTGTGTGTGTTGTGTGTGGTGGTGTGTGGGGTATTGTTTGTGTTGTGATGTGTGTGTGGTGATGTGTTTTGGGTTTTGTGTGATGATGTGTTTTGTTGTGGTGTGGTTTGTGGGTGATTGTGTGTCGGTTATGTTTGGTGCTGTTGTGGAATGGGATCAGGTTGATGATGTCGTGTGTTGATGGTTGTGTTGCGTATTGGATGTTGTGATGTGGTGGGATGTGGTGTTTGTTGTGTATCTTGTGTGGATGTGTGGGTGTGGAGTGTGTGAATTTTGTTTTTGTGTGTATGTTTGTGCTGTGTGTTTATGGGTCTGGTGTGTTGATGGGTTGTTCTTTTGGGATGTATGTGTGTTGTTGTTTTGGATTGTGTGTGTGTGTTTGGTGTGTGTATGTTGAGTGTATTGGTGTGGTGATATTGTGTGTGAATGAATGTTTGTTGAATATTCTGATGTTGTGTGGTGTGTGGTGATGCCATGTTGATGTTGTGTGGGTCGTGGATGATTACACTGTTATGTGTTTTGGTGTGAGTGGTCGTTTGTGTGGATGGTGTGGTATTATGTGTGTGTGTGGCATATGTTGTAGTGTGTACGTATTGTGATGTGATGTCGTGTGTGTGTTGGGTTTATGGTTGGTTGTGTGATGTGTGGTGATTGGGGTTGTTGATGATGGGTGTTATGTATGTTGGTTGTGGTGTGTTTGCTGATGATGGGTTTTGTGGTGAGGTGTGATGTGGATGTGTTCTATGTCTGGTGTTGGTGGATTTGTATATGGCTTGTTTTGCTAATATGTTGTGTGCGTTGGATGAATTGATGATGTTGTGGATTGTGTGGTTGTAGTGTTGTGCTGAATTGGGTTGGTGGTGTTTGTTTGTGTGGGATGTTTGTTGTGTGTTGGAATGTGTTGGCTTGTTTTGGTGTTGTGTTGATGTGGTTGTGTATGATGGATTGATGTGTTGATGTAGGTGTGTGTTACTGGATGTGAGTGATGTTGTGTGTGGATTGTGGTGTTGTGAGTGTTGATTGGGGTTGGCGGGGATAGGAGGGCGAGGGATGGGTTTGATGTTGTGATTGTGAATGGTGTGATGTGTTTGTGTGTGTTGTGGTGTGGCTGTTATTGCTGTGGGGTTTGTGTGTGTTTGTTTTGTTGTGTGCTGTGATTTGATGTGACTGGTTGATGGTGGTTGTGGTGTGTTTGTGTTGATGTTGTGTTGTATGTGATGGGTTGTTGATGCTTGTGATGTGTTGATATGGTGTCGTATGGTGTGGTTCTTGGTGGTTTTGTTGAGTGATGTTGTTGTTGTTGGGTGTTGGTGTTTTTGATGTGTGATGTGCTTTGTGTGTGTGGATGCTGATGGTTGGTCGTGATGATTTGATTTGTGGGGTCTTTGATGGTGAATGGTGGGATGTGATGGTGGTGATCTGATGTTGCTGTGATGAAGGTGTGGTTGATGACTTGATGTGATGATGTATATTTGTTGTGTTGATGCTGTGATTGTGAATGATGATGATGGTGTTCGGTGTGTGGGATGATGTGTTGGTGGTTGATAAGTTTGGGTGTGGTGATGTGACTATGGGTGTGTGTGTGTGCTGATTATGGTGGTGTGGTGTGTTGTGTCGATGTGTGTATTGTGGTGGTGTTTTGAGGTGTGTGTGTGATGATGAATGATGATGTGATTGTGAGGGTTTTGTTGTTTTGGCTTGACTGGTTGGTTGTGATGATGATGTGGTGGTGTGATGTGTTGTATGTGTGTGTGTGTGGCTTGGAATGGGTAGTGAAACTGGGATGTGTGTGTGGGGTGTTGATGAATGTGATGGTCGTTTGATTGGATGGTGTTGTTGGTAGGTGGTGGTGTTTGTTGTGGTGGTATCGTGTGTTTGGTGTTGATGGCTGATTTGGTTTATTGTGGATAATGTGTGTTGTGGTGGATATGTTGTTTGGTGTGTTTGATGATGTGTGGGTTGTCGCTGTGTGGATGTGAATTATGATGGGTGATGGTGTGTTTGCTGTTTGTCTTGATGTGTGTGGATTGGTTGTTGTGGTGGTGATGTGGCTTGGAAGTTGTGTGTGTTTTGGTTGTGATGTGGATGTTGTGTGTGTGATGTTTGTGCTTGTGATGAGTGTGTGTGTTGTTGTGATGTGATGGTTGGAATGTGTTGGGTGATGTTGTTGTGGTGGTGTTGTGTGATCGCTGTTGTGATGTGTGTGTTGATTTGTATCTTGTGTGTGTGTGTGTGTGTGTTGATGTGTGATTGATTTGTTGTGATCGCATGTGTTGATGTGTTGGTGTTGTTGTTGCATGTGATTCGTGATGTGCTAATGTTGATGTGTGATGACTGCTTTTTAAATCATGATGATGGTGGGTGTTGCTGTATGTGTTGCTGTGTGTTGTGTGAGTGTTGTTGATTATGAGGGTTGTTGACATATGTGTGTGTGGGTATGTGCTGGGTGATGATTGGTTGTGTTGTGTGTGGGGTGTTTGTTGTGGACTGGGTGTGCTGTGGGTGTGCATTGATTGTGTTGTGTTGGTTGTTGTGTGTTGTTTGTTGATGTGGTGGGTTTATGTGTGTGTGTGGAATGGTGGTTGTTGATGTTGGTGTTGAAGTGATTGTGATGTGGTTGTTGGTGTGGTATTGTGGTGTGTGGTGTGGGTGTGTGTGTTGGTGGATGATGTGTGGTGTGGTGTGTGTGATGATGGTGTGCTGTGGTGTTGGTTTGTAAGTGTTGGTGGGGGGATGGGTTGTTTGTTATGGTGTAGTGTTTGATATTGTGATGATATGTGTGGATGTGGTAGCCCATTGCTGTTGTGTATGATGATGTCTGTGTTATGTTGTGTTGGATTGTGCGGGATTTGATGATGTTATGTCTTGTTGTGATGGTGTGTGGATATGGATGTGGTATGACGTGTGTAAGTGGATGTGTGTTTGTTGATTGTGTAGTGGTTGTTGGTGTGTGGATGGTGTTGGTTTTGTCGTCCGTGATGTGTGATGATGTTGGTTGTTGTGTTGTCGGGAGGTTGTGTTGTGTGTTTGGTGTGTTGTTGATTATTGGTAGTTTATGTGTGTGTAATTGTGATGCTTTGTTTGTGTTGTGTTTGTGTGTGGTATGGATGTGGTGTCTGGATTGTGAGGGGGATTGTTGTTGTTTATATATGTGTGTGTTGCACTGTGGGTGTAGGTGTGTTGAAGGTGGTTGTTTTGTGTGGTGTTTGTGATGGGAGATGTGTGTGTGTGTGGTGTGACGTGTGTTTAGTGAGTGTGCTGATGATTTGTTGGGTGAGTGGTTTGGTTTGTGTCGGGGGATGTGTTGTGGTTGTGTGTGTGTTGTGGTGTGATGGTGTTGTGTGTGTGTGTGTTGTTGCTGTGAGATGTATTGTGTGATGCGTTGTGTGATGATTGTGTTTGTCGTGTGTGATGATGTTGGTGTGTGTTGTGTGTGTTTTGTGTGGTTTATGTTAATTTGTTGTGTGATGATGTGTTTGCATGTGTTGTGTGTGTGTGAGTGTGTATGGGTTGTGCTGTTGTGGAGTGTGATTGTGTTTGAATGGTTGATGATTGTGTTGTGTTGTTGTGGAGTGTGTTGATGGTGTGATTGTGCTATATGATGTGATGTGTGTGATGTGGTTGTTTGATGTGTTTGTGGTTTGTGGTGGTTGAGTGTGTATTGGATGTTGTGTGGTGTTTGATTGGTGTGTGGTGGTGACGGTGTGTTGTGTGTGATGATGGGTTTGTGAGGTTTGATGTGTTGATGTGTGTGTGTGGGTGTGATGTGATGTGGAGTTGTGGTGATGATAGTTTAATGTGCTGATGTTGTGTGTTGTGGTGTGTTGGTTTGGATGCTGGTGGTTGTGGTGGGGGGGTGGTGTGGAAGATGTGTTGATGGGTTGGTGTGTGTGTAGTGGTCTGTTGATGTGGTGTGTTCACGTGTGTGAGTGGTCTGTGATGTGTGATGAATTGTATGTGGTGTGATGTGTGGTGGATGTGTATTGCTGGTTGGGTGTTGTGGTGCTGTGATGGCTTTAGGATTTATATATTTATATATAATAAATTTATAATATATATAAATAATATTATATATATTTCCATCATAAAATATATATATATATATCATTTATATATAATTCTATACAATATAAAATAATAAATCATTATATCAATCATAATATATATTATATCATCATCATATATAATAATAATTCATATATCATCCATTATTATATATATTAAAATTCTAATAATTATATCATTTAATATATATATTATATATCATTATTTATTTTATAACTTGAAATTCATAATGGCCGTGGTAACGGGTTCTAAAAGCGGTCTTTGGAATGTCTTCTTCTCAAACCCTCAGTTGGTGATAACCCGACCTTAGGTCGATCTTCGAGTAGACACTCGACCCTTGAAGCTGATCAAATAAATCATCAATTCTTGGGTTGTGCGGGATAAACGGTTCTTTACCTTTGTTTTTTCAATTCCCAATAATCAATGCAAATTCGAACGAATTCCGTCCATTTCTGACAAACAAGACCGTGAGCTCCCCAGGGTGAGGAACTACGGTCTTTTAAAAGCCTTTTGCAGATAGTTATTTTGTTGCTCCGACAACTCTTTCATGTCAAATGGTGCCAAATCGATAAGGCGCCGAGCTACGGGTGCCAGCAGCAGGTATCCAATTGATTTATAATTCCGCTTTGTCGAGTCGGAGGAAAGACCGACAAGTCCTCAAGTAAATAATTGAGGAAAAAATTCTCGATCTATTGGATTCCCCATCCTCAAGTCGCTTCTTCTCCGACTTGTCTTCAACCTCCTTTTGTTTGGGTAACATGTGCCCAAAAGTGACTGGGACACCTTTTAGCATGTATTCTTGTGTTTTGGAGTACGAGATAATGTGGTATGGGACGATCCTCGTTGTCCCGGCTGGCTACCATCACGTGAAAATTATTGTTTTCATTTCCCCAGGGGATACGAACGATCTTCTCGGCACACACAATGATTGCTTGGTACTTTGCCAACCAATCCATACCAATTATAGCGTCAAAACTACCAAGTTCTACGGGCATTAAATTTATGTTGAATGGGTGGTTCAGGAGATTTAATGTGCAACCCCTAAGGATAGTGTTTAACCTAATTATTCTCCCGTCAGCTAGTTCGACATCATAATAGTGATCTAAGGTAGATGGCGTGATATCCATTTGGAAACTAAATGCAGTAGACACAAAATCTATAAGCACCGTCTCAAATAATATAGAGCATTGCGGTTTGTTGAGAAGGGAATGTACCCGTTACAACGTTGAGTGGGGGTTGTCCTGCATGTACCACCGCATACACTTTCGGCTGGAAGCCCTGTCATTACCAACTTGATTTCCACGGTTTTTATTGTTCTTCAGCTTTGGACATTCCCTCTTGAAGTGTCCTTGAACTCCTACAATCGGAAGAGTAGGATTCTGCGCCTGACCAGTTCCCCTTGATTGTTAGCATTTCCCGCCACTCCTTACCGTGTCACGGAGAGCCCAATAATGGCAAATGTGTTGCATTTATGGCATTTTGGAGCTCCAGGACCATCCATGGTGATAGTTGCATTTAGGCATAGGGGTTTAGAATCCCCGTATGGCTTCTCTTTCACCAGTCCTTATAGTATAAGCCCTGTCAGTGTTTGTCTCATGTTTTGTTGTTTTGGTTTTGATTGTTTGGGAAATGTTTTAACTTCCTTTTGTTCTCAGCCTATCTTTCAGCATGTTTGCTGACTTTCTTATCAAATTAGTTACAGTGGCCATTTTCAACAGCCGCTTGCATGGTTTTAGGATTTGATGCTATTAATATTATCCTTGGATCATGTAGGGCAATCCGCCGACGTACCTTTCAATCTTGATCTGAACTCCTAAAGGAAACATCCTAACACACAGCAGTGCTAGTTCCTGGAAATGTTGGTTGTACCCTATCACATCAGTACCCTTCACTTTTAAATTCCACAATTTAGCCTCGAGCTTTTTCATCTCGTTCCTTAGACAGTACTTTTCAGTCATTTTCTTTCTCAGATCGGCCCAAGTCATTACATATGCAACATCATGACTGACAATTATAACGTGGGAATTCCACCATGTTAGAGCACCTCCTAGATGGTACAGTGGACAAACTTATCTGATTTTCCTAGAGAAGTTAGCTTATGCGGTGAAATAATCTCCACTTTCAACCATTGAGTTTAATTTCAACAAACTCCTCAGTGCCTTTGATATATAAAGGTTTGCACTTAATAAAGTCTTGGTAATGCACTCTCGTGCAATGCGTTCAGTCCTTTGCCACCATTCCCGAGTATGCTTGTCATCGCCATTCTGTTTGCATCAGTGCTGCCCAATGCTGGCAGAGAGTGACACTTTGGTCAGTCATTGCCTGAAGTTGGGCATTAGTGACCGATGTGGTGGTGGTTTGCTGGTTGGGGTGGGGGTGTTGTGACCGGTTGTAGACCTTGTGGCTTCATTTTGTGCAATTTTATTCAAATCACAAAGAAAATACAATACATGTTAGATTTCATAAAATTATAACTGACAGGAATGATACATGATAAATAAAGTGGATCACAATCACACAGTGAAATATAAAACTGAATTGTAATCAACAATTGTTGATAACTTAATCGACATTCATTCTAATCAATATTTCGATTACAGACGTGACATAATACAACCCCATTCCATATATTATATTGGGAAAAACATTAATGAATGGTTCAGATATAAAATGATCATAACGATTAGGTTACAAATAAACATAACAACCTAAAGCCTTTACTGCCGGGATTTGAAACCGTAATACTTAGTAGGCTATATACAAAATGACTAGCCATAACATGATCTAATCTATGAACTGCTACCAGCCTCCTCTGGCAGCTCTGGTTGTGCAGGACCTCCAACGGGTCCCTGCTGTCCCTGCAGTGCGGTAACCTTTTCCTGTGGTGCTCATCACTGTCCCTGTTAGTGTGGTAACCACTATCCTGTTATGACTGTATTACTGTTCAATGTTTGATAAGTGTTGATGTTCGGGTACGATCTGCTCGTCACTCAACTCCTTATCTATGTAGATCTTCCAATGGATCTGCCTTCAAACATCTCTAAAGTCACGCCCGTGGTCTCCTTGCGAGATCAAGCAGAATGAAAACATCTTATTTTATGACATCTGACCAGTACGGTAGTGCGCGAGTGACCTTAACCTCTTCTGTGGCATACATCACTCGCATCATTGACGCCTCCAAGCCTCTCAGACAATCTTGCCTCTGTCTCCATCAGATGACGTGTATATGCATGTGCTCGTCTGTCTCTAAACAACATATTAAGCCAACTAGCCAATAGCTGTCTTTGACTCTGCTCATCGTCTAAGCTCTTATAAATCTCATTCGTGTCTTGCCTAACCCTAGTCTCAAATGCTGTCATATGTCGACCCAACTCCATGTCAGTACTAACTGGTACCCCTTGCAGGGTCTTAACTATCTCATCTCATGAGTCGGTGATCCCATATCCAACCTCTCTCTCTGGATCATGCCTGATCTCCCTATCCATAGTAGCTGCAAAGCTATAGTCTGCCCTAAGACCTCCAGCTGGTCTAGCAGCAACAGTAGATGAGCTCTCTCCTACCTCGTATCTTGGACCAAGAGCGATACCTAACCTCTTCCGAGGTGGTAAGGTAACCTCGGGTCTGTCCTCCCTATGACTAGCAGATGGTAGTAGCAATAGTGGTGATGAAGTAGGAACTGATATGGGTAAGGGTGGTGGTATCCCTGATGATGGTGCATCTGATCTGGTAGGGGAGAGTATGAAGGGTGGTGGTAATGGTAGAGAATGGGAAGTAGATGCAGCCTCAGCTCTTAGCCAAATCATAGCAGCTTGATAGCCCAATGAACGAATGAGGCTAGGAGGTAGTGCTGGAGATAACACAGGTGAGGGTGGTGATAGTGGTAGTGATGGAGAAGGTATCTGGGGAAGTGGTGAAGACCATGGGGAGAGTGGTGATGATGGTGGAGTAGATATAGCGAGAAGTCTAGCAACCTCTGCATCAGACCATACTGGTGTAGGTACTGGAGCTGGAATAGAAATCCTAGCTGTCACACGATATGCAGGGTGTGGTGGTGGTGTGGCCGCAGACTCATCAGTCTCGAACGGCTCTGTCTCCTCCGCAGATGGGGCCTGATCAGTAGCTGGTAAAGCAACAACTACAGAGTCGGCAGGAGCTGGGTGCTCCTCCTCCTCCTCATCCCCATCAGCCTCCATGTCAACATCATCATCCTCATCCTCCTCTGATGGCTCATCCTCATCGTCTCCGTCATCTCCTCCATCAGCAGAATAGTCAACAGGATCCTCCTCGGGGTCCTCATCGTCATCCTCCTCCGGGTCCGCCTCAGGATCGGACTCCGGGACATAGTCAGGTGACTGAGCAGTGGGTGAGGCATCCTCAGCATCTGGCTGATCCTCAGCAACAATCTCATCATCAGCATGCTCTGGGCCTGGAACATAATCTGGCGAAGGTGGTGCCTGCTTTGGCTCCTCAAGGCCAGGCACGTAATCTGGAGAGGGTGGGGCCTGAAGAGCGGCCTCCACGTATGGGTCCTCTAGAATCCAGGGCAGCTCAAGGTACTTGACACGTCGAAATCTATTTCTTTTTTATATATAAATAAATATAAATATATAACAAGGATCAAAATCCACAAAATCAATGAAACCGGAAGTAGTATAGAATATTTCTGGGTCGTTAAGTCCCAACGAGGCTTGAATGGAAAATCGAATGACGGATTGATGATCGATGTTTGAATGGAAAAGGGTTTGGATTTTATTTTTCTAATTAAAATGCAAAAGCAATTAAGGAAAACCTAATACCGAAATATATTCAAGATTTAAACCTAAAATGAAACGAGAATGTAAAAATGCGAGCTAGAAAAAAAAACTATACTATCGAATATTAAATCCTAAAGTGAATAAAATGCTAAACTGCTAAGCAGTTTGAGTTCAAATAAGCTAATGGAAAATGGAACAGACAAGTTGGGTACTAAACCTAATAAGCGAATGCAAACAAAGATAAGCAAGGTAAATAAGCTAGAACAGGCCTAGACAAATCTAATAAGCTTAATTAACCTTAAATAAGCAGATTCAACAAGCAATTAAGCTTAATTAAGCAAGAGAAACTCAGCAGTACTAACTTAGAGTTAGTACTGCTAGCTTTGGGTTAGTACTGCTGGCTTAGGTTTAGTACTGCTGGCTTTAATAAAACACAATGAAATAAGCAAATAAGCTAAAACAGATATTTAACTATCCCTAATAAGCACTTAGACATAGGAATAAGCAACTAGAATAAACTAGAATGGCAAATAAGCTAAAAAGCTACAAACTGATAAACTATTAAAATTGCTTTGAAAAGGCGAATAAGCTTAAATAAGCCTCCTACTAATGACACGTAAAACGAAAATGGGCTTAATCTACTCCTAGAAAAAGCTAGGAAACTTAACATATGCATACATTAATAAACTAATAGGCAATAATGGAAAAAATAAACCCTAACAGTATAACGTTGTAAACTACAGTACTAACTTGGAGTTAGTACTGCTAGCTTTAAAATTCCCAAAAGAGAACTAGCAGTTGTTCTAAATACCCCTTAAAGTTTTCACAAATCATTTTTCTTTTTCTTTTTTTTCTTTTAAGCTGATTAAAAACAGATTATCAAATAACAAAATAAGACACTTATAAGCAGATTTCAATCAAGAATAAGCACTTAAATAAGCTGAATCAATCTAACAGTTTTAACACTATAAACTAACAGTACTACTAGAAATTTACACCAAATCACTTTTAAACTAACAACTGAAGCAAGTAAGCAACTAAACATGGTAATAAAGCATAAATAAGCAAATATAAGTAACAAATAAGCACTTATTAACTGCTGTTTCTACAGTAAATAAGAAAAATAAGAACAAGAGAAACTTACAACACCCTTGCTCAAAACAGGGTTAAACAAAGAATCTACAAGCTCTAGCTTGTGTAAAACAAGCTAGTAGTGTCCATAAGCCCATCCAGAACTGGCTTATCATCCATAAGCTGTGGTATATTTGAGTGTGGAATTTTCTGTGACTTTACTTAACTTCTTAGTATTTGAGTTAAAACAAATGACTTATATGATTTTATAAGACTTAAAACATATTAAGTAATGCTTTTAACAAAGGAAATACAAAGATTCAAGAATTGACTTAAAAACTCCAAATTTGCATTAAGACGAAAATTAAAGTTACAAGACTTGGAAGAGTAAAATTGCATAAAAGTAAGCTAAAATTTAAACTAAGAACTAGATAAAAAAACGATGACCTGTCTTGGGTTACAATGGCCCTATTTATACTAAAACAAATTAAGATCTTGGTTTCTTGGTCTTTCTTCTCTTCTTTCTTCTGTGTTTCTTTGTAGAGACAAAAACCCAAGTGTGCTTGTTGTGTGTGGTGATTCTAAAACAAATCCCAGCCTTCAATTTCTTGTGTGCTTCTTTTGAGTCAATCACGGCCATCGAAAATGCTTGGAAAGTGGTGGGATTGCCAACTTGGCAATTATACATGGGGAGGTGGTGATAGTGGAGGAGGGGGAGATGTCTTACCCAAGGGGTTGTAGAGGTTGCCACAGGGTCAAGGTGTGGATGACAACCGTGAGTTGATCTGGGCTTTGTTGGGCGGGAAAAATGGTTTTGGGTTAAGTTTTGCAGCTTTGGCCCCTCATCTCATTGTAATTTCCTTGTAAATTCGCACCTTTTCCTGGATACAACTTTAGGGGTTTGGCAGAACTGGCCCCTAAAGTTATACTTCACCCGGTATGCAATTTCAGCCCTTGTCTTTTATTCTCATAATACAACTTGAGGTTTGACAATTTTAGTCCCTCAAGTTGTATTTTCTTCATTTGGTTGACTTTTGACTTTGTCGGGATTGACTTTCCTGTTGACTTTTTGACTTTGACTGACTTTGGCTTCGATTTGACTTTGTCTTTTCCATTCCGTGCTCGGTTTTGTTTGTTTTTGGCTTTCTTTTTGTCCTTTTCTTGAATATCCGTTTCCTGCACAATACAAATGCAAAACATACAAATACAGTGTATTTTTGGTACGTTTTTAATCATTTAAGTCCGTTTTTAATGGAAAATGGTATGTGTGATTAAGCATATACCAGTACTAGTGATCATCGGCTCTCGGTGATCCTATGTCTAATAAATCCTTAAATGGGCTGGAAACCTCCGTGTATGTAACCCCCGATTCATCCGAATCTGACATGACTGAATCTGAAAATTCAAA
>BQNB010088812.1:393-27564 GCA_026074375.1 Tanacetum coccineum | reverse complement strand
TTCTTTGCAATAACTATACAAAATGGGTTAATAACATGGGATAAATGATGATATAAAATAGACGTTATTTGATGTCATCAACATACGATCGGGTTCTCTGCCCATTAGTGCGTGTATCGGTAAATGAGTTTTATAAATTTAAAACTTGGTAAAATATTATTTAAAACAATTTACGCATCAACAGCTTAGGCTTCCATCACAAGTAGAATAATTAGATTCCTAGAAAAGTTAATGTCATGGTTTGGAAAGCATCTCTTAATCGCCTTGCAACCCGATCTAATCTTATCGCTTGTGGTGTTAACCTTTCTTCCTCTATGTGTCCATTTTGTAACTCAGAGATTGAAGATATGGAGCACGTTTTGGTTAAATGTCATAGTGTGAGTTTGGTTTGGAGAATGATTTGGAGTTGGTGGAACCTTCCTTCCCCGATCGTTTTTCCTCCATTTTTCATATCTGATATTACTTTAGGTAACCATATTGTTCATGGCTGTTGATATGTGTTTAATTACACATACCATTTTTCATATTAAGCGAACTTAAATGACTAAAAACATACCAAAAATACATTGTATTTGTATGTTTGCATTTGTATTGTGCAGGAAACGGATATTCAAGAAAAGGAGCAAAAAGAAAGCCAAAGACAAGCAAATCCAAGCACGGAGTGGAAAGGGCAAAGTAAAAAGTCATCAAAATGAAGAAAATACAACTTGAGGGGCTAAAACTGCCAAGTCTAAAGTTGTATTACAAAGTTATAAGAAAGGAGGGACCATAACTGCCAACCGGGCAGAGATTACATTTAAGTTATAAGACTTTGGGGGACCAATACTGCCTACTTCCCCAAAAGCCTCATTTCCCGCCCAACAAACCCAGGTACAACTTGGATGTCGTCCCATACCTTCTCCCCTGCAAAACCACTTCTCTCCCTAGCAAAAATCATTTCATCCACCCTACTAACCCATCCCAGTTGTATAAAAGCCATGTTGGCAATCCCTCACCTTTCCCAAGTATCTTCAATGGCTGAGATTGCTCTCCAAAGAAGCACAAATAAAATTAAAGGCTGGGATTTGCTTTAGGACTTACCTCACACAACAAGCACACTTCGTTTTTGCTCTCCAAAGAAGCACAAGCTGTAAGTCCAAGACTTCGGCTATAAATAGAGCTTTTTGTAAGCCTTTGAGGCATCTAGTTTTTAGTTTTTAATCTTAAAAATAATTTAGCTTATTTTCAGTTTGTTTCAAGTCATTTACAGCTTTTACTTTCATCTTTGTAACACTTTCAAGATTAATGCAAGTTTGAAGTTTTTAAGTCAATTTACAATAACAGTGTTAAGTTTCTTAAGCATATTGTTTTGTGTTTAAAAAGCTCTCACCACAACTTACTCATAAGCTGTTTTCATCAAGTAAAAATAAAAAGTTAAGTAGTTAAGAGAAAATCATAAGTATCACTCTCAAATAATACCACAGCTTATGTTATGGATGATAAGCCAGTTCTGGATGGGCTATGGACTCTCACTAGCTTGTTTTTATTACAAGCTAGAGCTTGTAGATTCTTTGTTTGAACCTAGTTTTTGAGCAAAGGTGGTTGTAGCTCAGTCTTTTTTCTTGTTTTTCTTATTGATTGTAGAACTGCTTATTTGTGCTTTATCAGTATGTTTAGTGCTTATTTTGCTTAGTACTGTTAGTTCATTTGTTAAAACTGCTAGTTATAAGTTAACACTGCTAGGCCATTTCAGCTTATTTAAGTGCTTATTCTTGATTGAAGTCTGCTTATAAATGCTTTAATTTGTTATTTGATAATCTGTTTTTAATCAGTTTGAAATAAAAATGATTTTTGGAAATGTTAAGGGCTGTTTTGAACAAGCAGTACTAACTCCAAGTTAGTACTGCTAGTTCAATTTTTAGGATTTAAACCTAGCAGTATTAACTTAAAGCTACCAGTACTAACTCCAAGTTAGTACTTCACTTTTGGAACAGCACTAACTTAAAGCTACCAGTACTAACTCCAAGTTAGTACTGCTAGTTCATTTTCTTGGATTTCAAAGGTAGCAGTACTAACTCAGCACTAGCAGTACTAACTCCAAGTTAGTACTGTCAGTTAAAACTGTTAGTACTGGTGATTCATTTTAGCTTATCAGCTTATTATTTCAGCTTGTTTAAGATTTCCTTAGCTTTTTAGAGTAGATTAAACCATTTTCCTTTACTGTTTGCTTATTTAAGTTTATTTTCCTTTTTAAAGTATTTTCAATAATGTATCAGTTTGTAGCTTTTTAGCTTATTTGTCATTTTAGTTCATTCTAGTTGCTTATTCTTATTACTAAGTGCTTTTTAAGGTTAGGTGAACTTCTGTTTTAGCTTGTTTGCTTATTTATTGTTTCTTTGTGTTTTGTTAGCCTAGCAGTACTAACCTTAAGCTAACAGTACTAACTTTAGCCTAGCAGTACTAACTCCAAGTTAGTACTGGTAGTTAAAACTGTTAGTACTGTTGTTAGTACTGTTGTGTTTATCTTGTTTAATTTAGCTTAATTGCTTTTTGTATTTGCTTATTTAGAGTTAGTTTAGCTTATTTGATTTGTCTTAAGTTTATTTGAGCTTATTTGTGCCTTAGTGTAAAAGTTTTAAGTGTTTTTGCCATTCCTAGCTTTGATTCTTGTTCCAGCTTATGTTCTTTGTTTAATTTTTATGTGCATTTGCTTTCAGTATTAATTCCCAATCATTCCTTGTTACATTCAAACACCAATCATCAATCGTCAGCCTCGTTGGGACATAACGACCCGGGAACACTCTATACTGCTTCCGGTTTTCTTGCACTCGCGAATTCTGATCCTTGTTGTATTTATATCATATATAGATAAGTTTTAAGGGGTGAGCTTGCGCGGGTCAATTTTTGGCGCCGCTGCCGGGGAGGCTTTGAAACGAATTTCGTTACATTTGAAAATTTGTGTTTGATTCTGTGAATATTTTTCTTCTATAAAAATATAAAAAGTACAAAAATATTTTTCATTTTCTTTTATTAGTATAATTATCATATAAAAACAAACCAAAAAACCAAAAATATAAAAACATTTTCTATAAAAAGAAATAAAATTCACAAATTGGTAAAAATACCAAAATATAATATTCTCAATTGAGGTATTATCATAATAACTTCCGGTGAACTTATTGGTTCCCAACTCGAACAAAAGATTTAAAACTTACCATTTGTGTCTCTTACGATATACGGCTCACCTTGAAAAGTTAAACAAGCTATAAAGTGGGTATAAGGAGGGTTGTTCCTAGGAACTACGACCCGAAAGGAGAAATAAGCTTCGCGCTATTCCTACTCCTCCGCTCACCTGTGCGTTTATCTTTTTGAGAGCTACCGTGAAGTAAGTAGATTATTTGGTTGAAGTTGTCTTATCTCATTGTCCGTTAAAATCAATTGTGAATAAATCATTGAAAAATAAGACACCATTCCTTAGCCATATTATGAAGAAGGTGGTTTGAATGAGATTTCCCCTACTCTAGCAACGGGGTGGGTTTTCAGACTAAGAACACACCGGTCGTTGCTTGGAGAATATCCTCCTAGGAGCGAGGCCTAGGTAGGTGTTCAACACTAAGCCAACGCATTCACTCTTATAAAGAACCTTATGAATTATATGATGAAGATGTTTGCTAAAGTTCATACAGTAAATTTTGTTCTTTAAAATCAAGTTACAAGGTCCTAAAAATAGTTGCATTTAGTCTTGATCATCTTGAATATACGACTATAGGAAATAAGATTGATCTATTGGTTGAGATTGAATATAATTACACACATTTAAATCATAAATCCATGTTGGGAGTTAAAAGTTTTCACAAGTCATAATATGAGTGCTTAACATTTAGACTTATATTGACAATGATCTTGTTTAAATTGCTTGGTTTGGATCTAATGAAAAATCGGGGACGATGAATTTATCCGTCAGGACATCGCTAGATGATTCTATGGAAACACGCTTCTCATTCTATGATACCCATAGCTTATAAAAAAGAAGAAAGTCAAACAAGTAGTTAAAGAAAGAAAAAGAAAGAAAAATCCAAAAATATTAGGGATAGTTAGTGTACATATTAAAAATGGTGAAAACGGGACTTGTCGAAGCTATTGATTCTTTTAGTTCCCCTTGACGAACGCTTTGCTACTTTTCAAGGTAATTAGTCGAGGGGGATCGAGATTCTTGGTTTTCTATAGTGTTTCCATTCTTAACATTGCGAGAGGACACGAATAATACCCATAGTATTGGGGGACTTTAGGTAAGTGCTTAATTACACATACCATTTTTTCCATTAAACGGACTTAAAAGACTAAAAACATACCAAAAATACATTGTATTTGTATGTTTTGCATTTGTATTGTGCAGGAAACGGATATTCAAGAAAAGGAACAAAAAGAAAGCCAAAAACAAACACGGAATGGAAAGGACAAAGTCAAAAGTCAGCCAAGTGAAAGAAAATATAACTTGAGGGGCTAAAACTAGCCAACCTCAGTTTTATAACAAAAGATAAAAGCAAGGGTCAAAATTGCAACCGGCAAAGATTGCATACAAGTTTTATAACTTGAGGGACAAAACTGCCTAACTTACCCAAAAGCCTTCCATTCCACGCCCCAACAAAAACGCCAGGACAAACTTGGGATGTCGTCCCATACCTTCTACCCTGCAAAACCACTCAACACCCTAGCCAAAATCATTTTATCCACCCTACTATTTCCCCCCAGCTGTATAAATGCCATGTTGGCAATCCCTCACCATTCCCAAGTATTGTCAATGGCTGAGATTGATTCCAAAGAAGCACAAAAGAAATTGAAGGCTGGGATTTGCATAGAAATCACCTCACACAACAAGCACACTTGGTTTTTGTCTCTACAAAGAAACACAGAAGAAAGAAGTCGAAAGGGAAGAAGACTCGCTATAAATAAAGCTTTTTTGAAGCCTTTGAGGCTTGTTTAGTAACGAATTTAGTTTTTAATTTTTTAGTATAACTTAGCTTATTTTCAGTATTTACAGTTTTTACTTTCAGCTTTGTAACACTTTCAAGTTTTAATGCAAATTTAAGTTTTTAAGTCAATTTACAATTCCAAGTGTTAAAGTTCTGAAAGTGTGATTTGTGAATTAAAAAGCCACAACACAGCTTGATTAAAAGCTGCCTTTAAAAACTACTTCTACAAGATCAACACTCACTTTAAAGCCTCTTCCAAAAATTGATCCTAAAGACAAAGGGAAGAAGAAGATTGAAGAGGAGGATGAAACTGAAAGTGAAGATGATGATATTCCACAAGTTGTGAAGAAATTCAAACAGCTTGAGAATGATGAAGAGTTAGCTAGGAAAGTCCAAGAAGAATGGGAAGCTGAAGAGGAGAAAAACAAAATTGCTGAAGAAGAAGCAGCTAATGAAGCTCTCATTAAAAACTTTGATGATGTAAAAGCAAGAATTGAGGCAGACAGAATTCTAGCTGAGAAGCTTCAAGAGCAAGAAAGAGAGCAGTTTACAATAGAAGAAAGAGCTAAATTCCTTCATGATACAATTGCTGCTCAAAGAAAGTTCCTTGCTCAACAAAGATCACAAGCTAAAAGGAATAAACCTCCAACCAAGAATCAACTCAGAAATCAAATGATAACCTACTTAAAACATGTGGGAAACTTCAAACATTCAAATTTGAAAAGCAGGAAGTTTGAAGACATACAAGCTCTGTATAAAAACATTAAGAGGTTTAATGAACATTTCATTTCCACTGGGGTCCTGCGCTAAAGATGAAGTTTATCAACATTTAAAAAGAATAAAAATGTTTATCTAAATCCTGAAGTGATCAAGAAGACACCAAAGTAAGAAGTCAAGGATGAGGATAAAGAGAAGAAAGTACTAAAAAGAAAGCTAGGAACTAGGCGAAGAAGATGAAAGTCAAGAAAAAGAAGATACATTCAACACACTTCTGAAGATGATAGTGACAAAGAAAATGATGATCTGAGGTTATATTTAACGATAACTTCGAGATTAAGAAAAAGAAGTAGATTATGAGATTCCTGACAGAAAATATCAATCATTGACAGGAAGACAGAGTGTTTTGGAACTTAAACCACAACCTAATAAGCAAATCTATTGAAGAGATCAATTTGAATGTGGTAACAAGAAGTAATGGACAGCAAAGACACTTTACTGTTTTAACATCAGTATTGTCCATATTTGATAGAGAAGATCTCAATGCTGTTTATCAACTGGTAATGAATAAATACCAAGATGAGATGCCTGAAGTTTTGAAGAGATCTTTGGGAATTTAATGGTTTTGTTCAATCCTGATGAACAAAGATGAAGTTTTTGGGGCTCACAGCAAGAATGGAAAATAATCATTGAATTGCACAATTCCCTCAGGGGTACACACTTTAAATGACCAATGAAGAGAGTATTCCATTCATATGCTAACAAGAAGGAAGTATCCTTTAAAGAAGGAAAAAACTGGGTGCAAATAGTAAATTTAAGATTAGAATCTAAGAAGAAATACAATGGCATTGGAATTGAAACTATTATCAAGAAGGTACTTGCTACTTAGAATCTAAAGAACAAGACTGATGGGAAAGTGAGAAGGATTGAGTTGATGGCTAACCACCACACAACAAATGGTTATCAATTCACCATGCTTAACATGCAAAAGATTGGCTAGTCCCACAAGCAAACGCTTGGGGTAAAGACTTCTCAAATCCTTGAGGGATTTACCAATTTACCAAAAAATGTAAGTAACAACTCACCTTGCTTCTTGGTAAAGATTTGGCTATACGAGATCAAACAGTTCTTGGTAAAGACTAATCAAATATGTTGATAGCTAGAGTTGTGCTAAAAACTTCCATAAAAAGAAATAAAATTCACAAATTGGTAAAAATACCAAAATATAATATTCTCAATTGAGGTATTATCATAATAACTTCCGGTGAACTTGTTGGTTCCCAACTCGAATCAAAGATTTAAAACTTACCATCTGTGTCGTTTACGAGGTACGGCTCACCTCAAAAAGAAATACAAACTATAAAGTGGGTATAAGGAGGGTTGTTCCAAGGAACTACGACCCGAAAGGAGAAATAAGCTTCGCGCTATTCCTACTCCTCCGCTCACCTGTGCGTTTATCATTTTGAGAGCTACCGTGAAGTAAGTAGACTATTTGGGTTCAAGTTGTCTAGTTTTAGGTTCCTGTCCGTTTAAAATAGATTGTGAATAAACTAAAAAACCAAAAATACTCTTCTTGTTCTCTATTTTAGTGCATGCGCACTCGTTCTCAAGCTCGTCGTCTACGTCAACAACAACTACATCAACAACAAGTTCCTCCGAATCTTGTTGAACCTCCCAAAGATACGATGGCTGATAATCGAACTATGGCAGAATTGCTCCAGGCTCCCACCGAGGGATACGAGGACGCAATTGTTGTTCCTGAAATTGAAGCAGCAAATTTTGAGATCAAGCATGGGTTGCTAACTCTTGTCCAGAACAAGCAGTTCTTCGGACATGACAAAGAGGACCCACATGCCCACATCCGTTACTTCAATAAAATCACCTCTACTTTGAGATATCCTAATGTCCCGACCACATCAATTAAGTTGATGCTTTTTCCTTTCTCTCTCGAGGGGGCAGCCCGGATATGGCTTGAGAAAGAACCCCCTCGATCAATTCAGACATGGGATGACCTCGTTGCTAAATTCATAAATCAGTTTTTCCCACCTTCTAAAACGACAAATCTTCGGAACGAAATTACCAATTTCAAACAAAGATTTGATGAGTCGTTTAGTGAGGCTTGGGATCGATTCAAAGATCTTCTCCGAGCATGTCCACATCATGGATTCTCGGAGCTTCACCAACTTGATACATTTTACAATGCCTTAAATGTTAATGATCAAGACTCTTTGAACTCCGCCGCAGGTGGTAACTTTTTGGACAAAAGGCCTGCTAATTGCTCAAGCATCATCGAGAGCAAGTCCAAAGTTCGTCACTCCCGAAGCAAAGCCATTGTTGCTAAAGTGAGTACGAGCGCTTCCACCTCCGGAGTATCTCCCGATGTTGCTGAATTGAAAGATATGGTTAGAGCTCTACTTCTCGACAAGCAGACATCTCCAGTTCCAGCTCCCGCTCCCGGCTACCGATAGCAACAATTACCGAGATAACATCCAAGAATACGTCTCGCAAGCAGCCGCAACAAATTTCAACCAAGGAAATTCCGGTTACCGTCCGCCACCGATGGCAAACCAAATCAGACCACCCGGTTTTCCTCCCATGCAACACAACAGCCAAGCCAACAATCAGAATCGTTGGAACCAAAACCAAAACCGTGGGAATAGCTACAACCAGGGTCAAATCCAACGACCCCAGGTTCAACAACAAGCCCCAATGTATCAACCCCCGGTTAATCAACACCCAGCTTACCAAGCTCCAGCTCATCAAGCTTCGGGTGTGTCAAAAACTGATTTTGAGAGCTATGTCAAGGCTAATGATGCGGTTATGCAAAATATGCAAAACCAAATGTCCAACATAACCGACTTGCTCACCAAAATCGTAAATTCCAACCAAGCTTCTACTTCAAGTTCGGGTTCTCTTCCTAGCAACACCGTTGCTAACCCGAAGGGTGAATTGAAAGCAATCACCACCAGAAGCGGTGTTTCATATGATGGACCTCAAATTCCACCTCCGGTGGTGGAAGTTGAAACCGAGGTAGAGCCAAAACGACTTTACCATATCCATCTAGGGTAAACAAGGAGAAAATCCGCGAAAAGGACGACCTTTTAGCTTTGAAATTCATGGAAATTTTTCGGAATCTCCATTTCGAGCTGAGCTTCGCAGATGCTCTCCTACACATGCCTAAGTTTGCTCCGATGTTCAGAAAGCTTTTGAACAACAAAGACAAGATCTTGGAATTAACCAAAACACCGGTTAATGAAAATTGCTCGGCAGTCATCCTAAAGACATTTCCCGAAAAATTAGGAGACCCGGGTAGATTTCTGATACCGTGTGATTTTCCAGAGTTGGATGAATGCTTGGCCCTGGCCGATCTCGGTGCAAGCATCAATCTAATGCCACTCTCCGTTTTTGAAAAGCTTAATCGCCAAGGACTAACCAAAACTAGGATGGTACTCGAGTTAGCCGACCGATCAATCTCCACTCCCACCGGCATAGCCGAAGATGTTTTTGTGAAGGTTGGAACCTTCTACTTTCCAGCCGATTTTGTGGTAGTTGACTATGATGCCGACCCTAGAGTCCCGTTGATTTTAGGAAGACCATTTTTAAGAACGGCAAGAGCCTTGATTGATGTACACGGTGAAGAGATGACCTTAAGACATGATGACAAATCCGTGACTTTCAAAGTAGGTGATACGAAAAATTTCTCCTACAATGCCATGGAATCAGTTAACAAGGTCGACTTTATTGATATAGCGTGTGAGGAATATTCTCAAGAGATTTTAGGTTTCTCGGAAGTATTAGCAAATGGAAATTCCACTCCTTACTTTGAACCGATTGTTGATACCACTTCTCCCACCCTCACTCCATTCGAGGGTAGTGATTTCATTCTTGAAGAAATCGAGGCTGAACTTTCTGATACTTCGTATAAGTCAGGAATTGATGATGCCGAATGTGATCCCGAGAATGACATTCTTCTTCTTGAAGCTATCCTGAATAGTGAGCCTTTATCACCACTTCCCAACCATGCAAATTATTTTCCTGAGGTTAGAAAAGAACTTAAGAATTGTGAAGCCAAAATCGATGAAACATCAATTGATGAACCTCCTTTTTTTTTCTACCGAGGTCAGAGCTCAGGACTTACCTCCCCACCTTGAATATGCATTTTTGGAGAGTGACAACAAGTTACCAGTCATCATCGCTAAAGATTTGAGTGTAGGGGAGAAAGCCGCTCTCATAAAGGGGGTGGAGCAGTCCCACACGAGCCATCGCTGGAAACTACTCCATATCAAGTGTATATAACCCGGGAATTTTGTACTCACAAAATTCTAATGGAAGAGGACTACACACCAGCGGTCCAACATCAGAGACGGGTAAACCCAAAAATCCACGATGTCATAAAAAAAGAAGTTGAAAAACTTCTTGACGCTGGATTAATTTACCCTATCTCGGATAGTCCCTGGGTAAGCCCGGTACACTGTGTACCAAAGAAAGGTGGTTTTACCGTAGTTGAGAATGAGCAAAATGAGTTGATCCCAACTCGATTAGTTACGGGATGCGGGTATGCATTGACGAACCGAAGTGAATGAAGCCACCCTAAAAGGACCATTTCCACTACCATTCATGGGAACCAAATGCTCGAAGAGCTTGCAGGAAACGAATACTTTGTTTTCGCGATGGTTTCCGGGTTATTTTCAATTCCTCATCGACCCAAATGATCAGGAAAGACAACATTTACTTGCCCATAACGGAACATTTTGCCTACCGACGCATGCCCTTTGGCCTCTGCAATGCACCAGGCACATTCCAGAGATGTATGATAGCAATCTTCCATAATGATCAAAAAAAAAAACGATGGAAGTGTTTTATGGATGAACTTTTCGATTTTTTGGAAGTTCTTTCTCTACATGCCTAACCCTTTGGAAAAGATGCTAAGCGGTGTGAAGACACCATTTAGCTCTAAACTGGAGAAAATCCATTACATGGTTAAGGAAGGCATTGGTTCTTGACATAAAATCTCCAGTCGGATTTGAGGTCGATCGAGCTAAGATTACGTATCGCAAAGCTCTCACCCGCTACTGTAAAAGGCATCCGTAAGTTTTTCTTGGCATGCCGGTTTTATAGAAATTCATCCAGAATTTCTCAAAAATAGCCCGTCCCATGACCCAGTTGCTTGAAACAGAGACTCCTGGTTTGTTTTGTTTATTTCTCCCAAAGAGTGTATTGAAGCATTAACAACACTCTAATGAAATCTAACCGAGGCACCATCTGATTTGCCCCAAACCTGGAATGAACCATTTAACTTATGTGCGCTGCAAGCAATTCGCCTAGAGTGCATCTGGGGCAACGTCATGAGAAACTTTCGGCTATACTACTATGAGCAAGCAAAACTTGAATGAGCGGAATCACCGTTACACCACCACGGAAAAAAAATGTAGCCGTGGTGTACGCATTCGAAAAATTCCGATCTTAACCTTGTCATGAACAATGCAACTGTGTATACGGATCATCCGCCATAGTATCTCTTTGCAAAGAAAGATTCGAAGGCGAGATTGCTCCGATGGGTTCTCACCTGTCAAAATTGTCGACTTTGATGTAGTTGACACGAAAGTAGCTGAGAACTAGCGTCTGGTTATCTATCACGATTAGAGAATCCTCACGAGAATAAGCTCGATCCAAAGGAGATAAATGAAAAATTTTCCTCTGAAACTCTAAGTTCGATACTGCTCTTGTTGCAAGTACCCATGGTTGTGAACATCGCAACTATCATCGGGGAATTTCGTGACTCAAGGGATGTCAACCCAGCAGAAAAGATAAACTCTTCAAAGACGTGAAGCTTATTTCTGGAAGATCCCTTTCTGTTTAAAATCTGTGCGGATCAAGTTATTCGACGTTGTGTTTTTGGCAAAGAAGCCCATGACATCCTCATGGCTTGCCACGATGGTCCCACCGGTGGACATCACGGTGCTAACTACACAGCAAGAAAAGTCTTCGATTCCGGATTCTTTTGGCCCACAATCTACAAAGATGCCCATGAGTTGGTTAAAAACTGCAACTCATGCCAGCATCAAGGAAAAATTTCACAACGGGATGAGATGCCACAAAATTCCATCCAAGTTTGTGAAATCTTTGACGTCTGGGGCATTGACTTTATGGGGCCATTCCCATCATCCAAAGGCAACAAATACATCCTCGTGGCCGTTGATTATTTATCAAAATGGGTTGAAGCAAAAGCGCTCCCCACCAATGACGCCCGAGTTGTTTGTAAATTTCTTAAATCTCTCTTCGCCAGATTCGGTGCCCCTCGTGCAATCATAAGTGATCGCGGAACCCATTTTTGCAATGACCAAATTTTTTAAAAAAATAAAAAGGGTGGAAAATTTCAAAGGTCATGCTTAAATACGGAGTCACTCATCGTCTCTCCACCGCGTATCATCCACAAACAAGTGGACAAGTTGAGGTATCCAATCGTGGTTTGAAGCGAATTCTTGAAAGAACCGTGGGCGAAAACCGTACCTTTTGGTCAGATAAGCTCGATGATGCTTTATGGGCTTTCCGCACCGCTTACAAAACACCCATTGGGTGTACTCCATATAAGCTGGTTTACGGAAAAGCCTGCCATCTGCCAATTGAGTTAGAACACAGCATACTGGGCCTTGAAAACTACGAACTTTGACCTGAAAACCGCTGGTGACCACAGGAAAGTTCAGCTGAATGAACTTAATGAGCTCCGTGATGAAGCTTATGAGAACTCTTTGATCTATAAAGAAAAGACAAAGAGGATTCACGACTCCAAGATCAAGAACCGCGTTTTCAACGTCGGTGATCGAGTCCTCCTCTTTAACTCTAGATTAAAGATTTTCTCAGGAAAGCTTAAAACCCGCTGGTCAGGACCATTCACTATCACACAAGTTTTCCCGTATGGCACCGTCGAGTTATCTCAAAACTCCGGGCCAAACTTCAAAGTGAATGGTCATCGTATTAAACACTACTTTGGAGGGGACGTACCACAATTGGTAGTCCCGGATCTCCAAACATTCCCTAATGTCCAATAAATTCAGGTGACGGGTCAAGCATAGCGACCTTAAACAAGCGCTTCGTGGGAGGCACCCCATGCTTATCTTTCTATCTTCTTTCTATTTTTCTAATTGTGTGACGTGAGGAGGTCTGCCTCTTCCATTTCCCGTGTTTTGTGTTTTTGTTGTAAATTGTCCAGGATTGCCCGGATTGTGAAGAACTCTCATGCTTGTGTTTTTATCAAGAGTTTCACATCCTCAGCTTCATTTTGGGAATCCAGTATCCAAATCTAATCGACTAACGTTTTATCTTTTGGCACACTTCATAAACGGCCTTAGATTTACTCGTTTTAAAGCATCGAGGACGATGTTTAGTTCTAGTATGGGGGGATCTTCGATTTGATTTTTGCCTGCAGCCGTTGTTATCACGTAATCCCGTTTTTACCACCAAATTTTTGCAAAAATACCAAAAAAATGAAAAAAAATTAAGAATTTTCAAAAATAAAATAAGTGTTTTGTCACAGTTTCGACTTTCCTAATGGGTAGAATGAGAATAATTTTTGACTCGATCGGGCGTGTTGAGCCCTAGCTAGTTCCTCAATTGTAGGCTAAGCTTTCACGAGGTGAAGAACAAGAAGTGATAGAGTTAAATATAAGTTTATGTGCTAAGCAAGATTCTTCTAAAGCTTATATGAGTAACTTGTGGCTTTTTCTCCCATTAGCTTTTAATCCGCCTAATCATACGTGCTCATTTCAATTCAACTAAGTCAATCGATGTTTTTAGAAAAAGCTTCAAATTTGTAACTTGATTCTTTAAAACGAGTTTTCTCTGTTCTTAGTAAATTGAAAGTTAAAATGCCAAAGAAGCATGAATGAAATATGAATGCAAAAATGCATAAATATTGAAATTATGCCAATGAAGCATACATTTGAGTATATGGAGCAAGTAAAGATTTCTATATCCCACTCCGCTAAAGGCCAAGGTGGGGGGTTTTCAAACTAGACATCTTTACTCTCGGGATTTGGTGTATGTGTGATATATCGCTTAGAAAAATGTCTAGGTGAGGGTTCAAACTAGACCCTATCCTTAGCCAATTTAGGAAGAAAGGTGTTGATGTGATTTTCACCCCTACGCTAGCAAAACGTGGGGGTGAGTTTTCAAACTAAGAACACCGGTCGTATGGTTGCGATATCCTACCAGGAGCGGCCATAGGTAGGATGTTATTCAAACTAAGCAACGCATTCCTAGCTTTAAGAACTTATGATTATGATGATAAAAATGTTGCAAAAAGTTCTACAGTTTAAATTTTCGTTCTTTAAAATCAAGTTACAAGGTCCTAATAAGTTGTTGCTTTGAGTCGTGATTCATCTTGAATTACGACTATGAAAATAAGTTGATCTATGGTTGAGTCGAAATGAGTACACACATGTAAATCATATATCCATGTCGGGAGTTAAAAGTTCACAAGTCATAAGTATGAGTGCTTAACATTTAGACTTATATTGACAAATGATCTTGTTTATTTGCTTGGTTTGGATCTAGTGAAAAATCGGGGACGATGAATTTATCCGTCAGGACATCCGTAGATTATTCTATGGACGCTTCTCATTCTATGATCCCAGTGTTTATAAAATAAAGGAAGTCGAGCATGTTAGTTAAGAAAAGAAAAAGGAAAATCCAAAAATATTAGAGATAATTAGTGTACATATAAAAAATGGTGAAAACGGGACTTGTCAAAACTATTTATTCTTTTGTTTCCCTTGACGAACACTTTGCTACTTTTCGAAGTAATTAGTCGAGGGAGTTCAAGATTCTTAGTTTTCTTGAGTGTTTACTTCATAACATTGCGTGAGGACACGGCAATACCTTAGTATGGGGGATTTTGATATGTGTTTAATTACACATACCATTTTCCACTATAAACGGACTTAAATGACTAAAAACATACCAAAAATACATTGTATTTGTATGTTTGCATTTGAGTATGTGGCCAGGAAATGGATATTCAAAAAAAAGAGCAAAAAAAAGCCAAAGACAAACAAAGCCAAGCACGGATTGGAAAAGGGCAAAAGTTCAAAAGTCATCAAAATGATAAAATACAACTTTGAGGGCTAAAAGCCAGATCTAGATAGTTTGTATTACAAAGTTATCAAAATGAGAAATCAAAATTTGCAAAGAAGCTAAGAGATTGCATTTAAGTTAACAACTTGAGGAGGACAAAGCTGCCTACTTCCCTAAAAGCCTTCTTTCCCGCCCAACAAACCCAGTTACAACTGGTATGTCGTCCCATACTTTCTTCCCTGCAAAACCACTTCTCTCCCTAGCCAAAATCATTTCATCCACCCTACTAACCCATCCCAGTTGTATAAAAGCCATGTTGGCAATCCCTCACCTTTCCCAAAGCATTTTCGATGGCTGAGATTGTCTCCAAAGAAGCTCAAAAGAAATCAAAGGCTGGGATTTGCTTTAGACTCTCCTCACACAACAAGCACACTTGTTTCTATCTCTACAAAGAAGCACAAGCTGCAAGTTGAAGACTTCGGCTATAAATAGAGCTTTTTGTAAGCCTTTGAGGCATCTAGTTTTTTAGTTTTTAATCTTAAAAATAATTTAGCTTATTTTCAGTTTGTTTCAAGTCATTTACAGCTTTTACTTTCATCTTTGTAACACTTTCAAGATTAATGCAAGTTTGAAGTTTTTAAGTCAATTTACAATAACAGTGTTAAGTTTCTTAATCATATTGTTTTGTGTTCAAAAAGCTCTCACCACAGCTTACTCATAAGCTGTTTTCATCAAGTAAAAATAAAAAGTTAAGTAGTTAAGAGAAAATCATAAGTATCACTCTCAAATATACCACAGCTTATGTTATGGATGATAAGCCAGTTCTGGATGGGCTTATGGACTCTCACTAGCTTGTTTTATACAAGCTAGAGCTTGTAGATTCTTTGTTTGACCCTGTTTTGAGCAAGGGTGTTGTAAGTCTCTCTTTTTCTTGTTTTTCTTATTGATTGTAGAACTGCTTATTTGTGCTTTATCAGTATGTTTAGTGCTTATTTTGCTTAGTACTGCTAGTTCAATTTTTAGGATTTAAACCTAGCAGTATTAACTTAAAACTACCAGTACTAACTCCAAGTTAGTACTGCTAGTTCATTTTCTTGGATTTCAAAGGTAGCAGTACTAACTCAGCACTAACAGTACTAACTTCAGTTAATACTGTTAGTTAGAACTGTTAGTACTGGTAGTTCATTCTACCTCATCAGCTTATTATTTCTGCTTATTTAAAGATTTCCTTAGCTTTTTAGAGTAGATTAAACCATTTTCCTTTGCTGTTTGCTTATTTAAGCTTGTTTTCCTTTTTAAAGTATTTTTAATAATGTATCAGTTTGTAGCTTTTTAGCTTATTTGTCATTTTTAGTTCATTCTAGTTGCTTATTCTTATTACTAAGTGCTTATTAAGGTTAGGTGAACTTCTGTTTTAGCTTGTTTGCTTATTTATCGTTTCTTTGTGTTTTGTTAGCCTAACAGTACTAACTTAAGCTAACAGTTCTAACTTAAAACTAGCAGTACTAACTTCAAGTTAGTACTGGTAGTTAATACTGTTAGTACTGTTGTTAGTACTGTTGTGTTCATCTTGTTTAATTTAGCTTAATTGCTTTTTGTATTTGCTTATTTAGAGTTAGTTGAGCTTATTTAATTTGTCTTAAGTTTATTTGAGCTTATTTTTGCCTTAGTGTAAAAGTTTTAAGTGTTTTTGCTTTTTCTAGTTTTGATTCTTGTCCTAGCTTTGTTTCTTTGCTTATTCTTATGTGCATTTGCTTTCAGAATTAGTTCCAAATCATTCCTTGTTACATTAAAACACAAATCATCAATCGTCTCTCGATTTTCCATTTCAGCCTCGTTGGGACATAACGACCCGGGAACACTCTATACTGCTTCCGGTTTTCTTGATCTCGCGGATTCTGATCCTTGTTGTGTATTTATATTTATATTTACTTATTGATACATAAAAAGAGGTGTGAGTTTGCGCGAGTCAGTTGCTGCTGAAGATTAGAGAAAACAGTCTAAGTCATTAATATTGTTTGTTTAATAGTTAGTGCTGCCAGTACAAAGTGTTAGTACTATCAGTTTATTAGTAATGTTAGTTATAATAGTTAGTACTGTTAGTTATGTAGTTAGTACTACTAAAGTGATATGCATAAGATATATTAGGAATAGATATGCATTGATCACTTGACGCATTTTGTAAGCCCATTAGGGTTTCTTGTTGTATAAAAGAAACCCTAAGGGATAGTTAGTAATATAGATCTAGAAATCAATTTTCTCATAGTTAGTATTCATAGTTTCAAGGTTATTCTGTAACTTTAATAGTGTTCAAAATATTGAAAGTTTAGTAAAGATCTTGTTTTACTGTTTCATTGTTCTTCTTAGTATTACAAACTAGATTCCACATAGTTTGTGATATTCTCAATCTTAGTTTCTACTATAGTTGTCTTGGATCTATCCAATATAACTAAGCTTTAACAAGCTAAGTAAGATCTGTTCAAAAGGGATCAACACATAGTTGATGAGTACTCAAGGTACACCTGGGTGTTTTTCTTAATGAAAAAAGAGTGATGCAATTGAGTGCAATATGTATTTTATCAGAAAGATGGAAAATCTCAATGAAGTAAGGGTAAAGGAGCTAAAAAGTGATAATGGAACAGAGTTTAAAAATCAAAAATTAGAAGAATTCTTTGATGAAAAACGAATTTCACAAAATTTCTCATCTCCTTGTACCCCTAAACAAAATGGTGTAACTAAAAGAAGAAAGGGATTCCTAGTTAAAGCAACTAGGACTATGCTAAATAGTTCAAAGCTCCTTAAATAGTTTTTGGGGAGAAGCTGTAAACACTGCATGCTACACTCAAAATAGATTAATCATTGTGAAAAGACATGGTAAGACATCTTATGATGTGTTCAGAGGAATTTCTCCTAATATCAGCTACTTCTATGTTTTTGGTTGTCCTGTGTTCATTTACAATCACTAAGACCACCTAGAAAATTTTGATGAAAAGGCTGATGATGGATTTTTTCTTTGTTACTCTCTAGTGGCTAAAGCATTCAGGGTATTCAACATTATAAGGCAAGATATAGAAGAAACTTATCATGTTAATTTCAATGTATATGATGAAGCAATCACTCAATCCATCACAAAGGGTGATGAAATCAAATTCAATATAAATAGATCCTTCCTTGATGATGAATTCCTAGTACCAATAAGCAAAAGTCCTATCAACTCTAGGAAAAATGATCATTTTCCCTATGTCCCTGCTTTTGATCCCCTTTCCATAAACAACATCACTATCCCTGATTTCATCACTCTAATTGATCAAATCAACAACTCACTTGATGAATCATCTAAGTTCTTAATAGATGATGATCATCTTATTCACCATGAACCTAATGACTTTGAACCAATTGAAATTCACAATGATACTTCTGTCTCTCAAACCATCATACTTAATGATGTTCCTATCAGTTCAGCTGAACCATCACCACTAATAATTTCACCATTAGCTGAAGCTATCCAAGGTACTCCAGCTCCTCATGAAAAATGGTCTAGAGAAAAACACATCCAAGTGGTTAACATTCTAGGTAAACCTCAAGCTGGTGTAACCATAAAAAGCATAATCAGATACTCTGAAGCTGCATCGGCACATAAGTGCCTATATGTGAACTTTCTTTCTGAAATAGAACCAAAGAATCTAGTTGAAGCTCTTGAAGAAGAAGGATGGATTATTGAAATGCAAGAGGAGCTGAATCAATTTAAAAGAAGAAAGGTCTAGACAATTATCCCTGTGCCCTATGGTAAAACCATCATCGAGACCAAGTATATATTTAGAAACACGATGGATGAAAATGGTGTTGTTATCAAGAACAAAGCAAGGTTGGTTGCTCAAGGGTTTAGACAAGAAAAAGGGATTGATTATGATGAAACATTTTCACCAGTGGCAAGAATTGAAGCTATCATGATATTTCTTGCCTATGCAGCTTATATGGGTTTTATGGTGTATCAAATGGATGTGAAGAGTGCTTTCTTGAATAGAAAAATGTCTAAGGAAGTTTATGTACAACAACCATAAGGGTTTGAAAGTAATGAATTTCCCAACCATGTGTGCAAGCTAGATAAAGCTCTATATGGGTTAAAATAAGCTCCTAGAGCATGGTATGAAACACTGTATAAATTTATTATTCAACACAAGTTTGTTAGATGTACCATTGACAACACTTTTTTACTTATAAAACTAAGAGTGATGTCATAATTGTACAGATATATGTAGATGATATTATCTTTGGGTCAACCAGTGATAAGCTTAGTAAACAATTTGCTAAGTTAATGACCAAAAAGTATGAAATGAGTATGATGGATGAATTAATTTATTTTCTAGGTTTTTAAATAAAATAAGATTCTAAAGGAATTTCTATTTGTCAAGAAAAATATGTTAAAGATTTACTCAAGAAATATGATCTTGCTGATTGTGCCTCGGTGAAATGCCCTATGCTTCCCCCAAACAATTTGGGCCCTGATGAGTAAGGGGTCTTTGTTAATGAGACATTGTTCAGAGGCATGATTGGATCACTGATGTATTTAACAGTTAGCAGACCTGATATCCAATTCTCCACATGTCTTTGTGCTAGGTACCAAGCTAACCCTAAGGAATCCCACCTTATAGTTGTTAAAAGAATTTTTAGGTTTCTCAAATGAACTCCAAATCTAGGTCTCTAGTATCCAAAAGAATCAGGCTTTGATCTCAAAGCATATTCAGACTCATACTACGCTGGATGTAACCTAGATAGGAAGAGTACATCAAGGAGTTGTTAAATACTTGGTAGAAAGTTGGTATGTTAGAGTGAAAAGAAGCAAAGCTCAGTAGCCATGTCATCAGCTGAAGCTGAGTATGTTGCTGCTGCTAGATGTTTTGCTCAAGTCATCTAGATTAAAAGTTAGTTGGCTGACTACAATGTTCTCTATGACAAGGTGCCTATTTTATGATAATAAAAGTGCCATTTCTATTTCAAACAATCTAGTGTTGCATTCTAGGACAAAACATATTGACATCAGGTATCACTTCATGAGGGACCACATTTTAAAAGGTGAAATTGAGCTTCATTTTGTACCCACTGAGATGCAACTAGCTGACATTTTTTACCAAACCTCTAGCTGAGCCTAGCTTTACTAGATTGGTCGCTGAGTTGGGTATGCTCAATATCAAAAATGATGTCCATGATAAGAAAAAGGCTTTAAGTGATCCTTTAACTTAAATATTAATTGTTTTTAAGGTAACTGAATAGTTACATTTAAGTTGAAAGACAAACATTCTCTAATATTTAATTTGGATATTCTTTTAAAAAGGCTACAAACTTTCTCGAAAAAGGGGGATTTTATAATGCACGCAGGGGCAAAGGGCCCACGTTTTGTGATAGTTTTACCACTACTCATTTAATGCATAACTCAAACGAATTTTATTTTCAAAATATAAAACACTTTTATGGTATAAACTATCATTATTTTCACACATACCTCACTTTTCCCAAAATCAAAACCTAAAATCTCATTTTCACCATCTCTCTAAAAACCATTCTCATTAAACAAAGCAAAATCCTTTACTCTTAAAACTACAATGGCTTAAGAATCAACTTCTTCACAAACAACAAACCTCATCACACCTGCATAAAATATTTATTTTGATTGTGATAAAGGTATCATCACCTTCAACAATGGCATCGTATTGTTGGAGCACAAAAACAAGTTATACCAACCTATGCTCAAGTTTTTAACAAATAATTACATCTTTATTACTTTAACTAAACAACCTTCTACGTACTACTTGAAATACCTTAGGGAATTCTGGTATACTGCGGAGGTAGATAATGCAATAAACTCAATCACCTTCACACTTTCCAACTTTGAAAAACTAATTAACTGTGATGAATTTTCCTTTATCATTGGATTAAATTATAGTAAGAATTATGTTTCTGCTCTAACAAAGGAGATTGTGAGGGCTGGTTTGGCAACTCTAGGATTAGTTGACTAGAAAAACCTTAAACTTTCATCCACAACTTTTGTCAACTATTCTTTGTTGAAAATTAAATACTTTTCACCAATTTGGAGGGTTCTAATGCTATATGTGGTCAAGTGTTTAGGAGGTATACAAGGATCACATGATCAGTTGAATATCAATCAACAAGTGATTTCTTACAGTCTGATTTGGGGCTTAAATGTTGGCATTGGTAACATCATTTTCTTTGACCTTGTTGCTAAACTTTTGAATGGGAAGAAGGGCAGAGAACCTAATGGTTGATATACAAGATTTATGTCTTTAGTCATTGACCATTTGCTAGGAGAGAACTACAAAAAATACAAGCTTACAACTTTTAAACCCCACACCATCTCAGCCACTTCTTTTAAAACACCATATGCATTTAAGACTCGTTTGACCTCTCATATGCTAAAAGTGGCAAAACTTTCTCCTATGCCAGAAGAGACTTTTATCCTTCCCTTTTGGGGAGTAAATGTTGATGACACCGCTAGTAAGTCCTTATCTAGGACCGTAGTATAATTTGTCACTCAGCCCAAAGCACCAACTGACAAGAAGTCTAGGAAGAAGAAAAACCCATCTTCCTCCCAACCAAAAACTTCAAAGATTGTCAGGGATTCATCTTCACTGACATAAGTCGCTGACTCAGCATGATGAGGAACAGTGGCCACCATTAATGCCACCAAGAGTATAGATGCCTCTAAATTGGCAGAGGAGCTAGAAAACCAGCCTAAACTTATTGATGCCAAAAAGGTAACAGTTATTTAAATTTAAGGGAAACTGCAAGCAACCACTCTCAAACTTCTCTAGAAGAGAGTGGTGAGGTTAAGGGCCCCCTGACCCAATAGAGAGTCAGAGTCAGCACATTCATTCCTAAATTTTCTATACACTTTGAGTTTGCACCACGAGATGATACGCTAAGGTTTATAATGCTTGATGTTGACCCTAAAAACTCAACACTTTGCAAGAACCAACAACATCATGTGCATGAAATTTAGACCTCTAAGTGCCTGAACCTCACTTAGCCTCAAGGGTCACTTAATCATAAACAAAAGAGTCCCAATGTCTTAGACCTTTGAGGGGACTGAATAATCATACTCAGTCTTCTTTAGGGCAACGTATCGACGATCCTTCCCTACATTATAAACTCACAAATCAAAAGAGTCCTAAAAGTCTTAGACTTTTGAGGGGACTGAATTATCACCTTGAGTCTTATTAAGGGCAGCGTACTGGTAATCCTTAACTTCATTACAAAATCACCTTTTTCAATAAACCATCTTATGTAGGTACATGAAACTATTGTTGAGGAGTTTATGAAGGACCCTAAGATCACATTGTTGGGAAATGTAACTTTTGAAGAGTTGTATGGGGATGATACTAAAATGGGTGCTGATAAGAGCCCCTTTGACACTGTGTAAGAGGTCAAGTTCATTGGAAAAGAGAAAGTAGTTTAAGATAAGCATGATAATGCTGCTAAAATCACTCTGATTGGTTCTTCAATTGATGTTGAATTGCAAGAGGCTGATTCTGACTTGGAATCCATGCCTGATGATGAGATTGAATCAGTGTCTGGTTTTGAAGATGCTAAAGAGCTATCAATGGCTGATGAGACTGTTGCTGATAATGTGATTGATAAGTTGGTTGATATGGAAAACACTCAAGATGCCAACTTAAATGTTTCTGTTGATAAGCCAACTGAATTAGACCCCCTTAGTCATCTCCAAGATGACATCACTTCACTTTCTGCCAAAGTGAATAATCTTGAATCATCTTTGTCTCAACATGTAGCTGATAAAATTAATGACTCAGTGCCTAGAATGGTAGCTGATGTGTTTGAGGAAAGAATACCTAAACTACTCTCTGATACTCTCAAGAATATTCTTCCTTATCTAATTACCGACTCGATCAAGAAAGTCATGCCTAAGTTCAACAAAAGAGTCTAGAAAATAATCATTTATACCCCCAGAAAACACTATAAAATGGACTAAAAACCATAAAATATGCCTAATTATATTGAAAATATGTTTGTTTTGTGTTATTATGTCTTGCATGTACAAAGGATTGAAAACGAAGCAAAAACGGTAATTTTCAGGTGAGTTTCAATCAAGTTTGCTCATTTCTCGAGATCAAGACGAAGTCAGAAAAATTCCTCGAGCATGCCATTAGAAAGACCATGAAATTATGAGTCTGACGGTGCCTTCATTGTTTATTGGGCCGACCCATTACCCTTTGTAAGGGGCGGACCGAACCTTACATATACTAAGTCCAAGTATTGCAGCCCAGCATCACTAGTCCATCCAAGTATAAAACCCAGCCCAACTCTACTAGTTAAAGCAGCAGCCCAGTAGGCTTGATGTGCAATATGCCAGCACAAGATAATAGAAGGACTCGGCCTAGTTGGAAGGAAACTCGGCCCAACACATTTTCCTCCTTTATGCGGCCCAAATTCAAAAGTAATAAAACCACATCCAGCCCAAAACAAGGTCGATCCAGTACTAAGAAAAAGAAATGCCAGCCCATCACTTTCCCTAGGAAGCTTTATATAAACGCAGGGGAGCAGCAGATCTTCGAGGATTATGTTTAACTTTTTTTTAAGTCAGGTAGATTTAGAATAGAGTAGGTAGCATAGAAAAATAGTAGTAGAGTTTTTTTTTAATTCCTGTCTTTGATTTTTTTTTGCAGTTTCTAGTAAGTAATATAGGTTTATTTTAGCTTATTGTTAGATAGGGCTTATTGGTTTTAGCTTATTTAAGATGTAAACGATTTGAGCTTAATGGTATGAAGTATAATGGTGTTTGAATGATTATTGATTCGGGTTTTTATTCTTGTTTGAATCTCTTTTTCTTTCAGCTTATTTAGATAATAAGCTATTTGAAATAGCTTATTTTAAAGCTTATTTTTATGTGCTTATTTATTAGATACGGAGTGAATCTAATAAGCTATTTTTAGCCTATCAGATTTTTTTGCTTATCTATTCACAAGCTCATGCAAATAAGTCTTCTATATAAGTTTTTGAATTAAGCTTAATGTCGAATAAGCTCTTTTTAGGGGTTATTATTTCTCGGCTTAATCTTAGATTTTTGATAAGCTTTACATAGCTTATTCGATTGGAGTATTAAGCTTATACACCAAGTAAGTTTCAGGTAGTTGCGGCTTATTGATTCAGATTAGTTTAAATTTGGTTTCAAGGTATTAAGGATCATTTGGTTAGCTTAATTCTAGATTAGTTATGGTTTACTTTTATTTAAGCTTATGTTTTATTCCAATTTGGTTCATTTTCTAGATTAGTCTCAACTTATGTTCGATTTAGTAGTAGCTTATTCCCTATCTTATAATCTATATAACTTTCCTTGTCTTTTGATTGATGAAATACGGTTCAACACATATGTCGAGGAGCTTAAGGGTTTATAAGCTAGCTTATTTTCTAAGTTTAAAACTTAGTTAGATTTTTCTAGCTTATTAGAGAATAAAGTTTAAATACTTTATAATCAATTAAGTAAATAAAGTTTAAATAAGAAATACACTTAGCAATAAGTATAGTTTATATAATTGGGTGGTTTCGTTCTTATCGGTTTTGTCATTTGAGTTCTACTTTCTTTCCCTTTTTCTATAATTAGTAGTTTTAGTTTATTTAGCTTAATATGTTTGTTATGCTTATTATTGTTAGTTTAGTTGCCATGTTTAGTGAGTAGATTTATTTATGCTTGTTAAGTGAGTAACGACTAGTGCGTTAAGTGTGGATTAAAAGGAGATTTGTTGATTAATAATTTTTAGATTAATTAGATTTCTTATTTGATTATTTCAAAGGGTAAAAGCCAGAGAAATAATCAAACATCAAATCTAGTAATTAATACTTATATAAGATATTATTTTCAAAATAAACCAACGTTGTGAGAAAATAATATTTTTACGGGTATTAATTCGTCATCATTAAATTGAGTAATTTGTACCAAAATAAAGGATTGTTTTCAATAACAACCAACGTTGTGAGAAAAAAGTTTTTAAAAACAGCACTAATTCGTTATTAACTCTTTCCTTCACACTAAATGATCTTTTCTCCTCGCTTGACAAGCATATCCGTTTTATATAGTTTAGATTTATTTGCTTAGTTTTATTATTAATTATTATATTATTTGTATAAAAATCAAAACCAAAACAAAAAGATAATGAAGTATTAAACGAAAAACATTAACGTAAATCTCAAATTCAATTCTCGTCATGGATACGACATCCGAAAGATTAATTATTACTTTTCCTAAAGTAATTATTATATCCGACGGGAAATACTTAATATATTACTTCGACACGCTTTTGACGTTTATCATAATGGCGCTGCTGCCGGGGAGGATTGTACGATTTTTACGTGGTGTTACGAGTTAGTGCCTTGAAGATCCTTTCTTCAGAAAGTTTATTTTTGTACTTACTTAAAATATAAAAATCCAAAAATATTTTACATTTCTACTTTCTTTTTATTTTTATTTTTATACGTATAAAAAGTTTCAAAAATATTCTCCTTTATCCTCTTATTTCGTTTAATTTTTATCTTCTTTACGTTCTTATCTGTTTGATTCTTCAACATGTCTTCGTATAACCATTTTGGTTACACGTTGTGTGGAGGTCCGTTTAATGGTGGAAACTATCCTGGCTGTAGCAGTATAGGATCCAAAAATGAGTTTGTCTATGACCCATATCCTTATTCTTATAATGAAACAACCAACTTCTATAACCAACCTCTACAGCATTAATACAAGACATACTCGTGTGAGTTTTTTGGAGGGATCCCTCACCCGAGCTTTGATTGTCAAACAGGGAACACATCCATCTATGATCAGGGTCCTTGTTACAATCAAGATTTGGGTTTTGACCAACCTTCATATTATTCTCTAAGTCAGCCATAACAGTTCGACTGTTGTGAGATCTGTGGAGGTCCGCATTATAACTTTGATTGTCAAACTAAGAACCCGCTTGTCTATGAGCCTAATCCTAACAATTATGACTTTCTTTATTTTGACCAACCTTCACAGTTCACACCCCCTCAACCACTCCTCCTAAGCGAGTTAAATCAAAGAGAATTGATTACACAAATAATCGAATCTCAAAAATAGTTCAACATAAATCAAGAAAAATTTAACATGAATTTTCAACCTGAAATGAACCGTCTTCAGGAGATGTTGAGCCTTAGAAATTCATATCATGATCCTCCTATTGACTTATATGATCATGGGGGAGTAACAATGACGATATTGAGGTGACTTATGCGTACACACCATCTCTACCCTTTTTAGCTACCATGGAGCCTACAAACACCCTCTTAATAAGAGATAAGGATATTAGCACTATTCCTGCAAAGGAAAATGACAAATTCATAAAGTCTAGTGTTGATGATACTATCCCAATCCTAAGGGAGTCTGAGGTGACATCAGATAGTAATTATAAGTGTGATATGCCTACACCCCCCACTGATGTTAGGGAAGAAGATTTTGATATCAATTCGCCTTTAGGAGAACAAGTAGTCAACTTTTTAATGGAGAATGTGGATGTAGTTGGCTTGCCTAGGCATTTAGTTAAGCCACTTTTTAGTCATTTAGTAAAAAGTCTGAGTTTAACCGAAAGAATGTCTGATGAGCCTTTAGGTGATGATTCAAAACCTAGATCTTATGATGTGACTTTCTCAAACCCTCTCTTTGACTTTAATGATGATTATACCTTATGTTATGATAATCTGCTTTTTGATGAGGAGTTTAAGGACATTAGTAGGCTGGACCCTCCTAAGTCAGCACAATTAAATTATGAACCTTTAGGTAACCCTGATTCTGTGTCTAGATCAATTAAGACTAGTAACCTTATATTGGAGGAGCTCGTCACTGAGATCAGCCTAGACGATTTAATTCCAACTAAAATTGATGATGGGTATTACGATTCAGAGGGAGACATTCTATTTTTGGAGCATCTACTTATCGAAGAGACATTCTTCGATCCTTCTCCTGCAGTGCTACCTAAAAATTCTACCCTACTTGTTACATCACCCCCCGCTTCTAAGCAATTTAGCTTAAGGGAGGTGGAAAGATTTAACCCATTCTTCTCCCTAACATAATTGGTTGAGAAGACGAGGGTGATGGAGACCCCTTTTTTGTTATCATCATATGTCATCACCCCGTCCTGCTACATACTCACCGAATGAGGTGATGTATTGCTATTACCATCCTCACCTCACATCGGGTGATGGATTTAACCTATAAATTAAAAGTAATTAACACCAGAGTCAAGCTAGAGACTTAGACAAAAATAAGCGCTTCTCGGCAGGCAACCCGTGTTCTTTTTCTTTTTCTATCTTTCTTAGTAGTAATAGTATATTAGTTTATTAGTAGTATTAGATTAGTATGTGGGAGTGCTTCTCTCCTTGTTGTGCTTTT